>CACRXP010000095.1:926616-941897 GCA_902702965.1 Spirometra erinaceieuropaei
CTTGACTTCGAGAAGGGTCCTCCTGGGATTTAGTGGTAGATTAAGTGGTAACTCTTAATTATATCATTAGAAACCCCTGTTTTTAATTGGTTTCTAAACCTATCGCTATCCTTCTCCCCCATAGCGACAATTTTCGCGGTTTTTGATGTCATCTCCCGCATTCTGACCTCATGCGGTCTGTCGACACGGCGGAACCCTCAGTCTTCACCGTTTACTAGTAGTTCGGTCGTACCTCCCTTCCTCACTGCTCGGCTGAGCTCGAAGCGTGCTGTGGCCGATCGCATCTCGGTTCCTCTCGTCTGGCCTCTTTGACGCGGCGTACCAATCCGGCCCAGACGATCTCAATTGTGAATCCTGTATACAATGCCATTTGCAAGCCAGTCCTGTCTGACCCACATTCGTACCTATCAAGGCGGACATTTATTGATACCCTGACGATGAGCGAAAACATTCCGTTATATACCGCCACCTACAGGCCAGTCCTGCTCGCTTTTTTCTGTTATTCTTTTTAAAGAGGGGTTTTTTCTCCTGTAAAATTAATTCAATCGTTTTTAACTTTTTCCAAGGAGTTTTTTTCACCCCTCAATCATCATGTTTCTCAATGGACTTCTAATTCAGAAACTATGAATTGCATTTTGTAAAGATATGGCCTACCTCGTCTAAGACTCGCATGCAAATTTATTTTAACTTGCTTTGATGGGACCCCGACGGGCCTTTAATAAAAATTATCTATCTATCTGTCTATCTATATCCACTAAGAATGTCCGATCATTGACGCTTTCGGTGGTGTACCGTTCACCTAACCATACTTCTGACCAAGATCTCATGCTCATATCCGAACTGTACCAAGCTAGCGAGAAGAAAGACGTCCTTATCGTTGGGAATTTTAACGCTCCTGGCATTGATTGGCTGACGTGGACTGCATAAGGACCGCAAGACAGCTTTAATCACAAACTACTACAATGGGCAACGGACAAACTTCTCTGCCAGAATGTTACCTTTGGAACACGGGTCAGGGAAGGGCAGCAGTCGAACTGCCTTGATCTTATTTTTACCCGAGAGGAGGAAAATGTGTTAGACCTGCAGGACCGACAGCCATTAGGGTCAAGCGACCATATCACGCTCTACTTCGAGTACTCACTGTTTTCCAAACCCGTCCAACCCGAGAGGTGGGAGATAAACATTCGGAAAGGGGACTACTCTCTCATGAGCAGGGAAGCGGCAGTTACATCATGGGAGACGGAACTGCATGGTCGAGCAAACGATAACTGGAATACTTTCAGTTCCTTACTGAAAGAAATTGTTTATTCCAATTGTCCTATCAGAAGGAAGACAATCACAAACCGCTTAAAATGGATAAACCCGGACTTGAAGGCCTCTTTCAGAAAAAAGAATCGTCTGTGGAGGCGTTACAGACAAACTGGCTCCGACAAACACTTACAGGAATATAAGCGGCAACGAAACGTCTGTAAAAGTAAGGCCTCAAAGCTGCGAAAGAAGTTTGAACTAAACATACTCCGAAATTCGTTGGAGCATCCGAAAATTCTATATGGTTATATGCGAAGTACTAAAAGGACTCAGGAGCTAATCCCTGCCCTCAGGTCTGCAGATGGAAAAGTGGAGATTGATGACCAGGTTAAAGCGTCCCTCCTTTCCGACTTCTTTCAGTCCGTCTTCACCCGAGAACCTAGTGCTATATTTACCCATCCATCCATTCGCCAACCAACCTCTCCTCCCAGTACCCTCCCCCATCCTATCCCCTCCCTACCCTCCTTAACCGAGGAACCACTCTTTTCATCTACCATAGTTAGGGCCGAGCTACTCCGGCTGAAACCTGCCAAATCGCCTGGCCCAGATAGAATTCCCGCCCTAGCACTTCGTGAACTTGCTAATGAACTGTGCAAACCCTTATCCGCAATATTTCAAAAGTCATTTGAAGACGGCGAGCTCCCGGAAGAATGGAAGTGCGCACTCATTACTCCGATCCATAAAGGAGGCTCAAGACTTAACTGCGGAAATTATCGTCCTGTCAGTCTTACTTGCATCGCGTGTAAAATAATGGAACGCATTATCAAGAGACACTTGATGAAATACCTGGAACAGAACAAAATATTGTGTGATGCCCAACACGGCTTTCGTCCAGGGCGCTCCTGCCTAACGAGTGTTCTTTACTCGCACGAGAAATGGACACGAGCTACCGATAAGGGTTTTCCTGTAGATGTCATATTTTTTGACTTCAAGAAGGCCTTTGACAGTGTCCCACACAGGCTTCTTTTACAAAAGATCTGGGATGTAGGGATTCAAGGGAGAATGTTTAAGTGGATCAGGAGTTTTCTGTCCTCCAGATTACAAAGAGTCGTCGTTAATAATTCTACCTCGGAATGGGTAAAGGTGGAAAGTGGTGTCCCACAGGGTTCTGTCTTAGGCCCAGTACTCTTCCTGATTTATGTTAATGACTGCATCAGCGAAGTGAATTGCGAGGCTCTCATGTTCGCGGATGACATAAAAATATGGAGTGAAGTCAAGTGCGATGATAACGCAGAGAAGTTGCAGTCGAACATCAACAAACTGTGTGCTTGGTCGAAGAGATGGCTTTTGAAGTTTAACGTGTCCAAATGCGTGGTTTTGCACCTGAACACCGGCCGCAATGCCTCTCCCAAACACCAGTACTATATTGACGGGACGAGGTTAGAAACTGTGGAAAGACACAGAGATCTGGGTGTATGGACGACCACAAATCGATCGCCATCAGAACACTGCAGAAAGATGGTCCAGAAGGCTACTAGTACTCTACACAGGATCAGACGCGCATTTAAAATATTTCCTCCCGAACTTTTCGAAAGACTTTTTGGTGTCTTTGTAAGACCTCATCTAGAGTATGGAATGCCAGCAGCTTCACCATGGATGAGGAAGGATATCAACTTACTCGAACCGGTGCAACGCAGAGCGACAAAGATGGTCGACGGTCTGAAACAATTGTCTTATCAGGAGAGGCTGAATTTGCTTGGCCTATTCCCTCTCTCTTATGGACAAGTAAACTGTAGTGTACTCTGGACGTTCCAGATTGTTCGCGGCCAGGGTTGCTCATTAAGAGCAGAGGACTTCTTTGAGTTCGCCCGAACAAACCAACTACGCGGCCATGCATTTAAAGTCGGGAATGAGCGCACGCGTTTAGACCGACGAAAATTTTCATTCAGGCAGCGGGTTGTCAGGCCGTGGAACTCGCTTCCAAGCGAGATGGTGACGGCTGACACAGTTTATGTTTAAAATAAAACTTGCTCGTCTAGTTTTTGACAGAAATCGGCTTGTACAGCATGACTATGCACAGCCAGTTTTGTAAAATCTGTTATATACAATCTTCCGCACTAATTTACAGTGACCCAATGCACTACCTTATGATTACGATTGAACTGTGACCCAATCACATTTTAAATGCCTGCAATTTTATTTTATTTTGAGTATGAATCTGCGAAAGCACTGTACATAAATAGGGTCATCAAGGGCTTTGCCTGTAACCCTTCAATATACATATATATATATATATATATATATATATATATCATCGGACATAGACCCTGTGCAATGACGTCACTGTCGGGTAACAGCATAGTTTACTGCCCTTTCCGCGACTGTCAGGATCTTTTTGTAACGTCCCTTCATTCTTCTTCCATATACATTTTTAAAGCCACCGTTTTATCAGACACTCCGATAACTGGCTTACTCTCCGACATTATTTGCAAGTACGTGTCCTTTAAAAACAACAACCAGTATTAGCTTATCCCTCTCCTTCACACAACTACATTCCCGTGATTTATATTCCACTGTCTGCTTTTTACATATGTATTTCCGCATTGTACGACTTACGATGCAACATTTGCTACAGATGTATTCCGTAGTGGAATTTTTCAACGACAAATCTGTGGCGGTAGTGGCTGAAGCCTGGTTCTACAACGCGGGCAGCGTACTATGGCCTAAAAAGCACAGACAGCGCAGCATTTTGCTGGAGAACAACCAGCGGCCACCGGATTGTACTAATGCGTACGCCGCCAAGGTACTAAGAAGTGGCCTAACGCTGCAAAAAGTTCGACAGGCGGCGCGGAGAGCAGAGAATACTGACAATCTCTCCAGTTCCCAGCCGCGCCAATTGGGTAGGGGCAAGAGGATCAGGTGTGCTATCATATTATGTACCACTAATTTTCCTTTGCAGACATATTCGCAAACTAACATCAGACTCCAATAGAAGCGAAAAGACGAGTCCCAGGAAGTAGTCTTGAAGAAGGAGACACGATCGCCGGGACAAGAGCTTTATTAGCCTGACGTTTCGGATTCCTACTCGAATCCATCATCAGAGACAAAAAAGCAGAAACGGGTGGTTGCTGCACAAGGGGCTGCGATCTTTATAGGATGCAGTAGTCATGCTACCGCATACCTATGAACATTCACGGCTCCCCCTTCATCCGGGATCGTCGCACTTGGTGTGATCACTGCTTGATGGCCGACATTCCAGTCGATAATTGCTGCAATTTCATCACGTTCGTTGGATGTTGGCGTGATGATTGCTCGACCATCTGACGCACCGACCCCGGTGTTGGGAAAAGTATTCCCCTCTGCGATCCTCGCATGGCTTGTTACCCCGCCTAGGCAAAATTTTAGCACGCAGTATGGAGTGGGAAGATCGTTGCACATGTTGATGGACTGGGGGCTAGTAAACCATGATTCCAGTAGCTCCCGGCTCACGCGATTGTCACCTCTTGCGAGAATTTCGGCCTCATCGAATTTGAATGTATGGCCGGATCTCGTCGAATGAGCCGCAACTTGAAAGCTGACGTCATTTCTGCGCACCGCTGTCGCGTGTTCGGCCATTCTCGTTCGGAGCTGTCTTCCAGTTTCTCCGACGTAGTTGCTTTGTCCGCAACTGCACCAGATCCGATAAACGACTCCAGACGTTTCTAGCCGTGGCAGTGGGTCTTTCGGTTTCATGACCAGACGCCTGATGGTTGCCTCCGGGCTGTGTGCCACTTCAACCCCAAGTGGTGTGAGAAGGCGGCCGACAGCTTCCGAAACGTTCTTGACATACGGAAGTGCCCGCCAAGATTTGGTATCCGTGCGGTTAGGCCTTTCGTCCCTTTTGCGTATGCACCGGTTGACGAAGTTGCGCGGGTAGCCATTGACTTATAAGACCCGTCGGACTCAGACGGGTAAGACTGTGAACAATCTTCCTAACAAACTATTGGGAAGATTGTTCAAAGTCTTACTCAAGTGCCCCTAGCCAGACATTTGTGTTTACTAACTGACCTTTTATGTCAGCCATGTCCTTTTGCACCTGCTGGCTCTCTGCAATGCATTGACAACATCTGATAGTGTTGCCAATGCATTGCAGAGAGCCTCCAGCGCCGGTTCTGTCACATCCTCCTCCCTAAATTTACCGCTGTGTACCGAGGAGGCATATGAAAAATTTCTTCGTTGGCTCAGCATAGACGACGGTTTTGCAAACGAGGCGGTATGTGCACATCTGCTTGACTGTTTTCAGATCCGGCAACTGAGCATGGTAGGTGGTCGAAATGAGGCAGACTTCCTCAGAAACCTACTGACGGTTCTATTGGGCCCGCCCTTATGCCACAACTTCTGTTGGGCGGGCGGATGCAAGGAGAAGAAGTCCTTCATGGCCTGTCCACTTTTTCCTGTCCTTAAAGGTAAGTCGAATTTTTGTTTATTTTCACGCGCAGATGCCATTGCCCAACATCCCCGTTTTGGCAACTGCACTATAGAGATACTTCGACGGACAGCAATCAGGTGGTTTCATGGATCACAGGACCGGTACGGAGGAAGATCGACACGTCGGCGAAACATTCGTCAGGTACAAACTTTTGGGATTTTCATCCACATTAATTTAGACTACAGAAATCACCATACCTGCCGCCACATTCCTACACTTATCCCCCACCAAAGAGCCGGTAAGCAAATTTATCGAATTGCCAATCCTACACAGCATGCCATTTACTTCATTTGATTTTTACTATTAAAATCGTACGTATTGGATACAGTGTATCATTACTTCCGTTGCGCCCAACTGAACACGTCGGAATTATTCTGCGCTTCAACTGGGACAATTTCGACTTGGTTACCATTCCACAGTTACCGTCTCTGACATTGATATTGGAACCGTACGTACAGAATTGCTTTGTGAATTTTTAGAATATTTTTTCACGCATCGAAATTCGCCAGGAACCTGGATTAAGTGCAATTTGTTTATCAGCACGGTCCAACTGACACTGCAACTGGCTACGCAACCGAATCGCGGATATACAGCCTAGAGAACCAATCGCTCAAAATGCTTCAAGGTCTGCAGTTATTCAAGTCCCACGAAATCTGGAAAGGGCTAAGTCGCTTCTGATTAAATTCAACAAAATTTATCGGATTTTAAATATTTTTTCGCTTATTGAGTTTTTAATACTCACCTTAATTATTCATATATAAGCCGACGTATTCGTTATAACATCGAAAGCGAAATTGTACCTATTATATCACGTCGAAATTTATGGATTCTCAACAACCTTACTGTAGTAGTACGGCCAGAGACGGCACCTCTTTGGAAGATAAGTCCGGTGAGTTGTCCTTCGCATCCAGACCCTGTGCTCGACCTACCTTCGCCTCCAGCCAACGACCAGCAAAGCGTGCAAAAAGCGTAAGTACCGCAAAAAGTGTGAGGTACGAAGACGACCCTTATGGTGGGTGCGCAGATATCCAAATCAAAGTAGAACAACTCGAAAAGGAGCTTGCTGATTTAAGGACGCTCGTGAAACGGACCCTTGTCGGCCAGAACGTGTCCAGTGTTAGAATCCCAATAACGAAGAGCAAAACGCAAAAAACGCAAAAAAATATCTCCTCGGGGGAGTCTTCAAACACGAGTAGCAACCCAGTAGCCAAAACCGCAGACGCCAGTAACAGCAGGACTACGAGAACGAAGTTGCCGATAAGAGCAGACTCGATTCCCACGCAAGATGTCTTAAGCGATGTCACACAAAAATTACCTGGCGCAGAAGCTATCTGGCCTAAGCCTCTTGCTGTAAGTGATGGGATTTCCCTTCTGCCCGGAGACGATATACCTGGGTCATCCAGTCTACTGTTGCCCTCTTTTTCTGGCATCCACGCCGAGCGCACTACAGAGCACGTGTCTGAATGCGAACACATAAACCCGTGGGTAGAGGGGAGAGGGAAACGCCATGACAGGAGTCTGAAGTCACAGCCAGACCTGATGGGTTGCTCGGGACAGTCGATAGAGAACAAAAGTATGCATCTAAGCGACGACTCCGCAAATCATCGTCGCCCACATGCAGAAAATTCACCGGAAAGGCAAAGTAAGGAGGACCATGCTCGCCAGCAGTGTCTGGTTATTCAGGGTTTGTCAGAATCGAATGCAGTCAGACCTGAAGACCGTGTCTCAGAGGACCTTGCTTCTTTTCATGGTCTGCTAAATCATTTACTCCCGGCAGACATGGAAATAAAGGTTCTGAAAGCATTCCGGATAGGAAAACGGAGTGAAGACAGGACAGCAGCACAACCACCTCGCCCTCTCAAAATGATGCTGGAGAACAAAGAGCAAATCAAGTTGATCCTCTCTAAAAAAACCGATCTCAGAAACACACACAAACAGGTTTTGTTTTCAACCGGACTATTCATCAGCCGAACGGTTGAAACGCCGGGAACATGTCTTGGAGTTAAAATCAAGACTGAATTGTGGCGAACATAATTTGGCTGTCTTCAAGGGGAAGGTAGTTCGGAAATATATGCCGTTTCAGTGGAACCAGCCTGTAATAGTACGAACGACGACAGCTACTCAGCTAAAACAGACACCTTCGTTGAACAACCTGATCAAGGCGCCAAAACAAGTGTGCCCGTAGCGTCCAGTGATCTGACTGAAACAAGACATATAAATGGAACCAATCAGGTAACGGAAGAGCCTAGAGAACACGACGTCCGCGATAACGGAGTAATGCTCAAAACAGTAACAAATGCAACGGGAAATTCGGCTGGCGCAAAACTGAGGTGCCTGTACACGAACGCCCAAAGCCTCATATCGAAACTAGACGAACTAAAACTTTGCCTTGCCGAGCTGTCTCCAGATGTTTTAGCAGTAACCGACACCTGGCTGTCCGGGAATATTAGCGATAACGAAGTAGCCTTGCCTGGGTACAAAATTTATCGGAGGGACAGGGAACATCGTCAGGGTGGTGGTATCGTTGTGTATGTGAATGAAGGCCTGGCAGTGTCGGATAACACCACCAAGTTTGCGTGCAGTACGGAAGCTATCTGGCTGACCATCAAGACTACCGGTTCCCTGTGTCTCGATGTCCTCACTGTCTACCGACCACAAAGGACAGACCGAATCGTCGACACTCAACTATTAGAGCAACTGGAGAAATTTTCCAGTCGACCTAACGTCATGATCATGGGCGACTTCAACGCACCAGGAACAAACTGGAATACCCTCCAAGCCTCAGGTACAAAATCGGCATTCGATTACCGCCTGTTGAGCAAAACATTAAATGCGTGCCTCACACAACATGTAATGTTCCCAACGAGAACACGTGAAGGACAAAGGGCAAACTGCCTTGATCTGGTTTTTACGAAAACACCAGACAGCATAGAGGAGATCACCTCCATGCCGCCTCTTGGCCGAAGTGATCACGTGGTGTTTATGTGGGATTATTCGTTATTCTCCATTTCGCATTCTCCAGACCAAAAAAGACGGAATGTTTGGCGAGGCAACTTCAATCAGATGAGGGCAAACTTATCTGGTCTTGACTGGTGCTCGTTGTATACCGGAAATGCCAACGATGACTGGCAGCTGTTTAAGAATGTCCTTTGGCAGCTTATCAACAACCACTGTCCACTGACTCGTGTAAGACTGAATAAACGCCCTGGGTGGCTAAATAGGAACCTTAAGAGAGAAATCAACAGGAAGCAAAAATTGTGGAGAAAATATTGCGTCACTGGGCAAGTTGAATATTTCAACACCTACAAGACACAGAGGAACAAACTGAGGAACCTGGTCATGAAAACGCGACGGGAATTCGAGAAGAACTTGTTACAAAAAGCAACGCAGAACCTAAAATTGCTCTACAGTTACCTCCGACGAATTACAAGGAACAGGCATCAAATCCCCTTAATAAGGACTACTGATGGCGTTGAGATTGCTGATAGTAGGGGTAAGCTGCGTATTTTTCACAGTTTTTCCAATCAGTCTACATAAACGAGTCAAGGTTCATTCCTCCCTCCACAGAAGGACTGCCGACCCCAAGCGTCAGTTATATACTCTTCTCAGAAGGCATTGTCCGAAGAGAATTGGCGGCATTGAACTAATCGAAGTCACCAGGACCAGACGAGATTCCCTCCAAGCTTCTCAAGAAACTTGCCAGTGAGCTTCCTCTGCCTTTGTCGATGATCCTTCAAACGTCATTTGACACTGGAACACTTCTTATCGATTGGAAGCTGGCGCATATTTCTCCGTTATACAAAGGAGGTAGCAGGGCAGCGACGACAAATTACAGGCCCATAAGCTTGACATGCATGCGTTACAAAGTTATGGAAAAGATCATAAAGAGTGAACTGATGCAGTTCCTGGAAGTTCACGGCCTGCTATAGAGATGTCAAAATGGGTTCCGGAAAGGAATATCCTGCACGACAGACTTGCTGCAATCTCTCCAGTGCTGGACCCGAGCTCTCGACGACAGGCACGCGGTCCACATTTCCTTCATCGACTTCCAGAAGGCGTTCGACACTGTGCCACACCAGAGGCTCTTACATAAGCTGAAAAAATAGGGATCGGTGGCCACTTCCTTAAGTGGATCGAAAGCTTCCTTGTGGGTCGACATCAGATTGTGTGCATCGGGCAAGAGAAATCAGACCCTGTTATGGTCGACAGTGGTGTCCCCCAGGGTTCAGTACTGGGACCCATTTTGTTCCTTGTCTACGTGGACGATGCTGCAAGAGCTTTAGACTGTGAAGTAGCAATGTTTGCGGATGACATGAAGATATGGAGCGTAATTCGGGGTCCTGTCGACGAAGACAGACTGCAGATGAATCTGAATCTGTTGGAGGAGTGGTCAAACCGTTGGCTCCTGCGGTTCAACGTTGGTAAATGTAGCATATTTCGCCCAGGCAACACAGCCAGATCCGCCAGCACAAGAGACTACTTTCTGGGTGGTGCAGCCCTACAAGAGGTCGAAGCCCAAAAAGACCTCGGTGTGCCGACGACGAGTTCCCTAAAACCATTCGCCCACTGCTCGAGGGTGACAAAAAGCGCAATGTCCGTACTGTACGCCATCAAGCGTGCGTTTATGGACTTTGACGAAGAAGCTTTCTCTAAGACATTCGGAACATTCGTCCGGCCGCATTTAGAGTACGGCATACGAGCTTGGAGGCCGTGGGCTGTTGAGGATCAAAACTGCCTCAAAAGAGTCCAGAGGAGAGCCACGAAGATCGTTAGGGGTCAAAGCTCCTTTCCTTATGCAACCCGCCTAGTAAATCTAAACCTCTTTCGTTTGAGTTACAGGCAACTTCGCGGGGATCTCTTGCAAGCCTTCCGCATTATAAAGGGGTTGGATTGCAGTTTGGCCTTCGAGGACTTTTTTGAATTTGCTACCACGACCAACCTCCGAGGTCACCCGTTAAAACTGCGCACTCAGCAGGCACGGCTGGATGTGCGAAAGTCCTCCTTCTCGGTTCGGGTGGTAAAACCATGGAATGAGCTTCCCGCAGATGTTGCGATGTCACCATCTATACAAAGTTTTAAGAAAAATCTGGGCATATTTATGTTACGAAATGACCAAGAGCGATGAGAAGTAGAGCTCACCCCCTGTAACTCGTTCTCTTTTTGTCCTACCATTATAGGCGTGTTTGCACTATTTCAGCCCAGAACATTTATCCGTATACCACAAATTTTTTACGTTGCAAATAGGGTACTCAAAGGCCTACGCCTATTTCCCTCAATAAACTGAACTGAACTGAACTTAACAATCCCAAAAAAACCTGTGGAATGTAATCGTATGGACTTTCGCACGCCAACAAAGAGCGTTAGCAGCTTGCTCTTCACATGTGTATCAAGTTATAATGCAAAAAGTCAGGTGAAGCAGCCAAATAAAGATGTTACAGCATATATCACGGACGTGAGCATCTTATCAACTGATCTGGATACAGCCATAAATGCGGTCCCGGAGTCTGAGACTCAATCTACCGCCAGCAAAAGAGGACAGGATAAAACCACCAGTTTTTTCCCAAGAGATCACGTTGTGTGGTAGTGCAAGGAGTTCCTGGGGCACCCGGTGACACCCCGAAAGAGAGGGTGAAACACGATCTGCTGACATTTCGAAACCTACTCAATGACACGTAAGAATCCGGTGAGGTCGTCGAAATCCAAAAGATCTTCCGTTTGGGACCTTTAGTAAGTAACAACGCGGACAAAGTGCGGCCGAGACCACTGAAGGTCGTATTGGGAAACGAACAGCAAGCAAATCTCATATTGTCGCGAAAGTGCAGGCTTCCAAACAATCATCGTGGAGTGTTTTTTCAGCCAGACTATCACCCAATCGAAGGGATAACAATGAGGACGCCGGTAGCGGAACTGAGATAACGTCAGAGCGAGGGCAAAGTGAATCTGAAATTAGCAAACAACTAAATTGTAAAAATAGATTGTTCCTTCTTGTGGAATCAGCCGGTGACGTTGACGGTAAAAGCACCGGCGCTCGGTTCCTGCAAACTTCAGTAAGTTCACAGTCGACTAGTGGACTTGGTGCGCCATGTGAAATATGCAGTAATAACTATCAGTCAAAAGCACCAGCAAACAATTTCACCCCTCACTAATTATGTTTCTCAATGGACTACTAATTCAGAAACTATCAATTGCATTTTGTAAAGATTCTGCCTTCCTCGTCTAAAACTCACGTAAATTTATTTTAACTTGCTTTGATGGGACCCCGACGGGTCATTAATAAAAATTATCTATCTATCTATCTAACAGAATAACATAAAAATGATGTACACAAATGTGCAGAGTTTATTCAACAAATCGGATGAAGTAAAACTCACCGCGGCCAATTTCCAACCCGAATTGATAGATTTCACAGAAGCATCGTTAAATGCGCTGATAGAAAATGCGGAATTTATGCTAGATGGTTTCCAGATTTTCCGAATAGACCGAAACGAACGAAAGGGTGGGGGGTTGCGATATTTAAACGAGATGGCATCGACTACGTCGGGGATGAGTCTTCCCCATTTCAGCACATTTATTGTGAAATACTCAGCTGTTATTTGAAGGTGCCAAACCATCCAAGCCTCCATATGGCCATGGTTTACAGACCACCAAGCCAGCGGACGGATTCAGACGATGCACATATCACCGAGCTAAGAGAGATTTGTCGAAGCAAGCACATAATGCTACTTGGTGACTTCAACTGTCCAGACATAGAGTGGGATTTTATGCATTGCACGCGATCATAAAACTCCTTCGAACAGAAATTTATGTCAATGCTCACAACTGAGTTCCTTACCCAACATGATAAAGTAGACACCCGATTCAGAGATGGACAGCAGTCCAGTTGTTTGGACCTCATCAACACCAGGAATGATAGTTGCATTCGCGGATTGGAATCGCACACGCCCCTTGGCCGAAGTGACCACTGCGTTCTTGCTTGGGAGTATAGTCATTTTTCTGTACCCGAAATTCGAGCTGCTGTGGAAAGACATGTATGGAAAGCGGAATGAAAAACCTGCTACATAAGGTGAATTGGAATTCAGCACAAGGATCTGACCCAGAAATCGATTGACTGTTCTTCAAGAACATAACGCAGCACTTAGTAGAGAGCTATTGTCCACTGAAGAGGAAGCTGCGCACTTTCCGACCAGAGTGGGTGAAGTCAGAAATAAAGAAGAACCTTAAATTGAAAAGGAGACTTAGGAAAAAGTACGCCAGATGTCAGCAACCAGAGCATTTCGCTGACTTCAAAAAACACAGAAATGTATGTCGGAATCTGTTGAGGAGGGAACGGGCACAATTTGAGTCAAAACTTTTAAAAAATATCCCGCAAAATTCAAAAAATGCTTTGGATATGTGGATAAGGCAAAACGCAACCAGGACTGCATTCCCTGTCTAAAAGATCGCCAGGGCAATACGCTGTCTGACAACTCAGATAAGGCGAATCTGTTATCCGACTTCTTCACGTCTGCGTATACCGAGGAGTCGGCTTTTGATGAAAGAGTTTACCCCCCCCCCCCAATTGTCAAATCAAACAGTACAATTAGCACGGTGGGCTTCACAACAGACACGATAGGGAAAACTTTGAGTCAACTACAGCCCACTAAATTCCCTGGTCCGGACGGTGTGTTCGCAAAAGTTCTGAATGAACTCTCAGACCAACTGGCCTTTCCGTTATCCATGATCTTCGAAACTTCGACGGAGACCGGGGCTTTGCCTACCGACCGGCATAAAGCAAATATAAGCCCAACATATAAAGGTGGCGAGATAACAGCCGCAAATAGCTTCAGACCAGTGAGTCTCACAAGCATCAGTTGCAAGTTAATGGAATAAGTGATAAAAACGAAGCTGATGCGGCACCTGGAAGAAAACAACTTGCTCAGTTTACATCAGCATAGATCTCGAAGGCGTCCATCCTATCTCATTAACCTCCTAGTATCCATGGAGAGCTGGACGAAATCAATCGACATGGGCTAATCAGTCGACGCCCTGTACATTGACTTCAAAAAGGCCTTTGACAGTGTTCCACACAGACGACTTATGTGTAAACTACGTCAAGTGGGTGTGAATGGAAATCTTTTGAAATGGTTAGCCGATTTCCTTACGGGCAGATCTCAGCGTGTGTGCATCGGAAACGCTAAATCGGAATGGGCATCCGTACACAGTGGCGTTCCGCAGGGAAGCGTTCTGGGTACAATTCTGTTCTTAATATATATGAACGACTGCCTGGACTGTCTGAACTGCGAGCGCGTAATGTTTGCCGACGATCTCAAATTTTGGCAATCAATAGAGGGCTGGATACCAGTGTCGCAACACTCAGATTCGCCGCGAATCTGAGTGTTGCGACATTAAAAATAAAGGCCTACTGATTATTTTCAGTAGGCATGTTTGTTTAAAATACTGCTGTCCGGTGATTTTCCCTTTGCATGCGCGTCCGTCGTCTCTTTCGGGGTATTGCTTGTGCTATTGGTGATACAATCACTCACCGTTATTTCCATTAGTATAATTCGTTGCAGAGGTGGATGCCCCCCTACGTGTCTACATACGGTATTGGTAGTAACTTCCTGATGTCCGATTTAAGCGCCTTGCTACCTGTTGCACAGTCATTAACGTTAATGGTACTAGCAGTATTCCAGTCAGCGATACATATACCATTAAAGTTAGTAATGTAGTCGTGGACATGTCAGTGGTAGTATACGAAGACGTAGTAGTAGCAGTAGTAGTAGTAGTAGTAGTAGTAGTAGTAGTAGTAGTAGTAGTAGTAGTAGTAGTAGTAGTAGTAGTAGTAGTAGTAGCAGTATTCGGAGTAGTTGTAGTACTAGTAGTTGGAGTAGTAGTAGTACTAATAGTAGAAGAAATAGGCATAGTAGTAGAGGCAGTAGCAGTAGTAGTTGTAGCAGTAGTAGTAGTAGTAGTAGGAGTGGTAGTGGTAGTATTAGTTGTAGTAGTAGTAGCAGTAGATGTAGTAGTAGTAGACTTAGGAGAAGCAGTAAAGGCAGCAGCAGTAGTATTAGTAGTAGCAGTAGCAGTAGCAGTAGTAGTAGTAGTAGTAGTAGTAGTAGTATTAGTAGTAGTAGTAGTCGTAAAAGTAGTAGCGATAGTAGTAGTATTACGAGTAGTTGCGCTATTAGTAGTAGTATTAGGAGTAGTAGTGGCAGTAGTAGTAGTACTAGTAGTAGTTGTAGTAGTAGTAGTAGTTGTAGTAGCACTAGTAGTAGTAGTAGTAGTAGTAGTAGAAGTAGTAGTAGTAGTAGTAGTAGTAGAAGTAGTAGTAGTAGTAGAAGTAGTAGTAGTATGAGCAGAAGCCATAGAAGTAGTATTAGGTGCAGTAGTGGTAGTAGCGGTAGTAGCAGTATTAGGAGAAGTAGTGTTAGTAGCGGTAGTAGTAGTATTAGGAGTAGTAGTGGTAGCAAAGTTAGTAGTAGTAGTAGTAGTAGTAGTAGTATTAGGAGTAGTGGTGGTAGTATTATTATTAGTAGTAGTAGTAGCAGCATAAGAAGAAAAAGGAGAAGCAGTAGAGGTAGTTGTA
>CACRXP010000095.1:944468-949468 GCA_902702965.1 Spirometra erinaceieuropaei
TTGTTGTTGTTGTAGTAGTAGAAGTAATAGCATTAAATGAATTAGGAGTGGTAGTTGAGGTAGTAGTATTAGTAGTAGGAGTAGCAGTAGTAGTATTAGCAGCAGTAGGAGTAGCATTAGCATTAGAAGTAGTATGAGAATTAGCGCTAGTATTAGTATTAGGTTTAGTAGAGGTAGTCGCGTTAGTAGTAGTATTAGGAGTAGTAATGGTAGTAATATTAGAAGTGATGGTATTAGTAGTAGTAGTGTTATAAATAGTATTGTTAGGAATAGTAGTAGAAGTAGTGGTGGTAATACTAGTAGCAGTCGTAGTAGTAATAATAGTAGTAGTAGTGTGAGTCGTTCAAATAGAATTAGGAGTAGCATTAGATTTAGTATTAGTAGTCGTAGTAGTGGTAGTAGTAGTAGTAGTAGTAGTAGTAGTAGTAGTAGTAGTAGTAGTAGTAGTAGTATTAGTAGAAGCAGTAGCGGTAGTAGTAGAATTAGGAGTAGTAGTTGTAGTATTAGTAGTAGTATTTGTAGTAGAAGCAGTATTCGGATTAGTTGTAGTAGTAGCATTATTAGAAGCAGTAGCTGTAGTAAAGCATTAGGTGTAGTAGTGCCAGTACTGGTAGAAGTAGTAGTACTAGTAGTAATAGTAGTAGTAGTAGTAGTAGTAGTACCAGCAGAAGCATTCGGAGTAGTAGTAGAATCAGTAGTAGTAGTAGTAGTAGTAGTAGTAGTATTAGTAGTAATAGTAGTAGTAGTAGTAGTAATAGTAGTTGTAGTAGTAGTAGTAGTAGTACTCGTATTCTTAGAATTAGGAGTAGCAGTATAGTTAAAAATAGAAGTAGTAGTAGCAGTAGCAATATTAGTTTTATAAGCAGTAGCGGTTGTACTAGTAAACGGAGTAGTAGTGGTATTATCGGTAGTAGTAGTATTAGTTGTAGTAGTGGTAGCATTAGTAGTAGCAGTTGTAGCAGAAGTAGAAGAAATAGGACTATTAGTTGAGGTAGTATTTGTAGTAGTAATAGTAGTAGTAGCATTAGAACTAATAGGAGAATTAGTAGAGGTTGTAGTATTAGCAGTAGTAGTAGAAGTAGACGTAGTTGTAGTAGCATTAGTAGTGGTAGTAGTAATAGCATTAATAGTAGTATAAGTAGTAGTTTGTAAAGGTAGCAGATATCGTAGTAGTAGTAGTAGTAGTAGTAGTAGTAGTAGTAGTAGAAGTAGTAGTAGCAGTGGTAGTAGTAGTAGTAGTCGTAGTAGTTGAATTATAAGTAGCAGTAGAGGTATTAGTAGTAGTAGTAGTAGCAGCAGTAGTACTAGCAGTAGTAGTAGCAGTAGTATTAATTGCAGTAATCGTATTAGTAGTATTAGTAGTAGTAGTAGTGGTATAGGTAGTTGCTTTAGTCGAAGTAATAAAATAAGTTGTAGTACCATTAATAATATTGGCAGTTTTGGTGACATCAGCGTGAAGGCACTACTAGCGGGGTTAGATGTAGTAATAGCAATAGAAGTAGGAGCATTAGTAGTAGTAGTAGTACTAGAAAAATTAATAGTAGAAGCAATAAGAGCAGCATTATTAAAAGTAGTAATAGTGGTAGCAGTGTTAGTGGCGGTGGTGGTACATGTAGAACTGTAGTTGGCAGTAAAATTAGTAGTAGTAGTAGTAGTAGTAGTAGTAGTAGTAGTAGCAGCAGAATTAATACTAGTAGAATAAGTATTAGAAACAGTTGTAGTAGAAGAAGTAGTAGCAGTGTTTGTAGTAGTATAAGTAGTAGTATTATTAGTGTTAGTAGTAGTAGTAGTGTTCGTAGTAGTAGTAGTAGTAGTAGTAGTAGTAGTAGTAGTAGTAGTAGTAGTAGTAGTAGTAGTAGTAGTAGTAGAAATAGTAGCAGTAGTACTAGTAGTAATAGTAGTAGTATTAGTAGTCGTATTAGTAGAAGTAGAAGAATTAGTAGAAGTAGTGGCGGTAGTAGTAGTAGTATTAGGTGTAGAACTGGCAGTAGTGGTAGTAGTACCAGATGTAGTAGATGTAGTAGTAGCAGCAGCAGCGGTATTCGGAATAGTAGTAGTATTAGTAGTAGTAGTAGTAGTAGTAGTAGTATTAGTTGTACTCGTAGTAGTAGAATAAGAAGTGGCAGTATAGGTAGTAGTAGAAGTAGTATTATCAGTACTAGAATTAGTAGTAGAAGCAGTAGCGGTAGTAGTAGTAATAGGATAAGTAGTGTTAGTAGCGGTAGTAGTAGTATTAGGAGCTTTAGTGGTAGTAGCAGTAGTAGTAGTAGAAGTAGAAGAAGTAGGACTAGTAGTTGAGGTAGTAGTAGAAGTAGTAGTAGTAGAAATAGTAGTAGTAGCAGTAGAAGAAATAGGAGTAGTAGAAGAGGTAGGCTTAGTAGGAGCAGTAGTACTAGTAGTAGTATTAGTGGTAGCCGTAGTATTAGTAGTAGTAGTAGTAGTAGTAGTGGTAGTAGTAGTAAGAGTATTAGTAATAGTAGTAGCAGTAGTGGTAGCAGTAGTAGTAGTAGTAGTATTAGTATTAGTAGTAGTAGAAGAAGCAGTAGAGGTCGTAGTAGTATTAGGAATAGTAGTGGCAGTATTAGTAGTAGTCGTTCTACCAGTAGTTGTAGACGTAGTAGTAGTAGTAGTAGCATTAGAAGTAGTAGTTGTGTTAGTGGTAGTAGTAGTATTAGTAGAAATAGTAGAAGTAGCAATAATTGTAGTAGAAGAAGTAGTAGGAGTATCAGAGGTAGTAGCGGTAGAACTACTATTAGGAGTCGTATCGGTAGTAGTGGTATTAGGAGTAGTAGTGGCAGTATTAATATTAGTAATAGTAGTAGTAGTTGTTGTAGTAGTAGTAGCAGTATTAGAAGTACAAGTAGTAGAATTAGTAGTAGTAGTAGTAGTAGTAGTAGTAGAAGTAGTATTAGTAGTAGTTGCAGTAGTATTAGTAGTATTAGTAGTAGTAGTAGTATAAACATTAGCGGTATTAGTATTATTATGTGTACTAGTGGTAGTAGCGGTAGAAGTAGTATTTAGATTAGTAGTGGTAGTAGCGATAGTAGTAGTTGCCGGAGTAGTAATGGTGGTAGAAGTAGTAGGAGTATTAGGAGTAGTACTGGTAGTATTATTATTTGTAGTAGTAGTAGTACTAGTAGACATTAGAAGAAATAGGAGTACTACTAGAGGTATTAGTAGAAGTATTAGTAGTATTAGTAGTAGAAGTAGTAGTAGTAGTAGTTGAAGTAACAGTAGTAGTAGTAGTATAATGAGCAGAAGCAATAGTAGTATTATTAGATGTAGTAGTGTTAGTAGCGGTAGTAGTAGTAGTATTAGGAGGAGTAGTGGTAGTATTAGTAGTAGAAGTAGTAGTACCAGTAGAAGCAGTAGAAGAAATATGAGTAGTAGTATAGGTAGTAGTAGTAGTAGTAGTAGTACTAGTAGTAGTAGTTGTTGTTGTAGTAGAATTTATAGCATTAGATGAAATAGGAGAAGTAGACGAGGTAGTAGTATTAGGAGTAGTAGTGGTAGTATTAGTAGTAGTAGTAGTAGTAGTAGTAGTAGCAGAAGTAGAAGAAATAGGACTAGTAGTTGAGGTAGTATGAGTTGTAGTAATAGTGGTAGTTGCATTAGAACTAATTGCAGTATTAGTAGATGTAGTAGTATTAGCAGTAGTAATAGAAGTAGCTGTAGTATTTGTAGTATTAGTAGTGGTAGAAGTAGTAGTATTAGTAGTAATAGTATTAGCATTAATCGTAGTAACAGAATTAGGAGTAGCAGTAGAGGTTGTCGTATTAGTAGTAGTAGCAGTAGTAGTAGTACTATTAGTAGTAGTAGACGCCGTAGCGGTGGTAGAATTATTAGGAGTAGTAGTCGTAGTACTAGTAGTAGTGGTAGTAATAGTAGTAGTAGTAGTATTAGTAGTAGTAGTAGTAGTAGTAAATGTAGTAGATATCGTAGTAGTAGTAGTAGTAATATTATTAGTAGTAGTAGCAGTGGTAGTAGTAGAATTGTAAGTAGCAGTAGAGGTAGTAGTAGTAGTAGTGGTAGTAGTGGTAGTAGGAGTAGTAGTAGTAGTTGTAGTATTAGTAGGATCAGTAACGGTAGTAGTATTATTAGGAGTAGTTGTGGTAATATTATTAGTAGTATTAGTAGTAGTACTAGGAGTAGTATTAATTGCAGAATTCGGAGTAGTAGTATTAGTAGTAGTAGTAGTAGTATTAGCCGTGGTAATTTTAGTAGAAGTAGTACTAGTAGTAGTAGTAGTAGTACAGGTAGTATCGTTAGTCGAATTATTACAATAAGTTTTAGTAACATTAATAAAATTATGTAGTTTTAGTGACATCATCGTGGTGGCATTACTATCGGGGTTAGATTTAGTAATAGCAATAGTACTATGTGCATTAGTAGTAGTATTATTAATAGTAATATTAGTAGCAATAATAGGAGCATTATTGAAAGTAGTAATAGTGGTAGCAGTATTAGTGGCGTTGGTGGTAGTAGTAGTACTGTCGTCGGCAGTAGAATTATTATTAGTAGTAGTAGTAGTAGTAGCAGAATTAATACTAGTAGAATAACGATTATTAACAGTTGTAGTAGAAGTAGTAATAGTAGTGTTTGTAGTAGAATAAGTATTTGTAGTATTAGTGTTAGTAGTAGTAGTAGTGTTCGTAGTAGTAGTAGTAGTAGTAGTAGAAATAGTCGTAGTAGTAGTATATGTAGTAGCATTAGCAGTAATAGCAGCAGTATTAAAGTGGGAATATTAGTATTAGTAGTAGTGGGGGCGGTAGAAATAGTAGATTTGTTGGTAGAAGTAGTAGTACTGGCGGTGGCAGTAGTGGTAGTAGTAGTTGTGTTAATAGTAGCAGAATTAATACTAGTAGTAGCAGTAGTAGCATTAGCAGTAGTAGCAGTATTAGTAGTGTTAGAAGTAGTATAAGTAGTAGTAGAAGTATTCGGGTTAGTAGAATTAGTAGTACTAGTATTAGTAGCAGTAGTATTAGTAGTAGTGTTAGTGG
>CACRXP010000095.1:963597-989498 GCA_902702965.1 Spirometra erinaceieuropaei
TTTTAATTATCGCGCACTATATTACTTGCTGTTTGGCACGTTTTAGAGGCCCCACCCGTACAACCCCTCCTACCACCATTCCCGTAAGACAGGTGGACGGGGGAAAAAGTTTTCTTCACTGTTGCGACACTGTATTCGCGCCCAATAGAGAAGCCAGAAGACTCTGTACAATTACAAGACAATTTGAATTGCTTGCAAAAATGGTGTGGTGGGTGGTGTCTTAGCCTCAATCGTAACAAATGCCAACTTATACGATTACGTCCATGCAACAGGAGGCCGTTAAGATTTGAATCTCAGTACTTTATAGGAGGTCACCAACTCGAATCAGTCCAAGAGTTAAGAGACCTCGGTGTGTGGATGACGTCAACTCTCAAACCATCGTCTCACTGCGCCAAGGTATCAAAGAAAATTATGGGTATTCCAGGCGCGATTAGAAGATCCTTCATCAAATTTGATGAAGAAATTTTCGGCCGAATATTTGGCGCATACGTTCGACCAATGTTGGAATACTGTGTCCAGGCATGGTGTCCCTGGACGAAAAAAGATTACACCCTACTGGAGAACGTACAACGAAGAGTGACCAGGCTAGTCGGCGGATTAAGCGGCTTACCTTATGAGAGACGGCTGAAGAAGTTAAAAATATTTCCTCTCTCTTATAGACAGTACAGAGGGGACATGATCATGGCCTTCAGGGTCGTCCGAGGGCTAGACTGTGCTCTTCAGTTTGACGATTTTTTCGAAGTGGCGCGGAAGACAAATCTCCGAGGGTACCAATAAAAATTGAATACGAATTTTGCCAGACTCTATTTGCGGGCCAAATTCTTCTCCCACCGGCTGGTTGATGGATGGAACAAATTGCCGAACTCCGTTGTCTTAGCGGAAAACGTCGAGACTTTCAAAAGAAGACTAGATAAATTTATGCTTAATGGTCAAACGCTTACAGGATATCAATGACTAGCATAACTGCTATGTTGATATCTGCATGTTTTTTTTTCATATGTCTATCTGTAACTAGGGTTTTCTAAGGCACTGCCTCTATCCCTCATATATACTGAATTATACTATATGCAGGCCAATCCCACCTGACCCGCCTACTTGCCCCATCATGACATCCGTTATACATTGCCACATACAGGCTGGTCCTGCCCGTTTTTTACATTTTCAGGAACGACAGTTTTTTTCCTATGATCTTAATCCAGTCATATTCATTTTGCTTATATGTTGGGAGTTCCTCTTCACTGCTCGCTCATAATTCTTCGTAACATACTACTCATTGGATCACCATAAATAAAGTATTGTATAGATTCTGTATAACTGTTTTAAAATTCATGTAAAAGTTATTCTTATTTGCCATGAACGGACCCCCAGGGGCCTTGAATACAAATCATTATTATCGTTATATAGAGAGAACCACGGAGCAAAGAGCTTGCACCCAGTTTTTACAAAGGACTTCGCTAACGCTAACGAAGTGTATTCTGTGGCAGACAGCCATCATTACCGGTTTGGCGCCATTGTTCAAGACCTCTCTGCCTCAAGGTCATCCGCTCTTTCGCAGCAAGGCGTTCTAGACGTGCTGACCTGAAGTCACACGACCGACAGCTCGGGCACACCTGCGGCCGCACAGCCGCAGCTGCCCATGCGGCCACTTGAACGCACCTTCCCCTGCAACCACAACCTAAGCCACTGGGACACCATCCCTCGGCAAATGCAATACACAATGACTGGACACCATTTGAGCTTGGCCCACGAGCCTACAAAAGCGGCTGGCACTACCATCTCAGGGACTCTCAGTCCTGACTGGACGCAGTCAACACCAGCCCTGGCTTCGGCAGTGGCCACTGCTGCCTGAGAGGACAACTCCGGCTTTGTATACAATAAACCCCACATTCTGGTGCCTTCTGTCTTCTCCTTCCACCATGGGGTTTGACCTGGTGGTTGTAGCGTTCAGAGCACTTACTCTCGCCGCCTAGCCGCTACAATTCTAGTGCACCTCTCGGTAAGAACGAACATACCACGCTACGGTTGGATCACTCGCTCTTCTCTCAACGCCAGAAGGGAGCAGAAGGCCAACCTAATATATGGAAGGCAGATTTTAACATGATGAAAAACGAGTTGATGTCCGTGAATTGGGACCGTTTGTGCAGTGGGGAGATCTTTTAGAACGATTTCGCTAGATTCAATTCGGCGTTATTAACAAAAACAATAAGAATAATTGTTAGTGCCGACAAAGACGACGGAGACTGGAATGGCAATTTCTAGCTTATTAGCCGTGGCCAGCCAGTCACACCCAACCCTGAAGTGTGGAACACCCGAGGCTCGAACTCGCGACCTGTTTGTTAGAAGTCCAACGCCTCTAACCACTGGGCCACGGGCCCGTTGCCCTCTTCCATCGTATATTTCAGATCGAAACCGACAGGGCAACGTGACCGTGGCCCAGTGGTTAGAGGCGTTAGACCTCTAACTAACAGGTCGCGAGTTCGAGCCTCAGGCGTTCCACATTTCGCGGTCGTGTATGGCTGGCTGACGACGACTAATTTGCCAGAAATGGCCATTCCAGCCTACCGTGTCTTTGTCAGTAATAACATTCTGCCTATTCATGCGCCGCTGTGCGGCAGCTGGCTTGGCTCCACAGAAAGACCGTTAGACACAACGGAGCTAGTGAGGTCCGTAAGAACGATTGGTGAGCGCTCCTCTACCAGTAAGAATTGTATTAAATGCCAGTTTACAGGCATTTTCAGGGAATGATTAAACATAAATCCGGCCAGAAGTGAAAAAAACTCCTTACAACTGACAAAGATGGTGGTAGTTTTTATAGTCTGCAGGGTTCAGGTGAAAAAAGCTACCCATGAAATGACGACAGTCAAGAAAGGCAGGAGTTGCACAGCATCAGATATTTTCTGTCGTCATTTCTTTTCATGAAGTTGGGACTCGACCAAACTGAAGCACCGAAGAACAGCTCTTGCTGTTGGATAAAGAAATTGTGGGTGGTGAGACCGGCCATGGGGATCAGAGACAAAGTATACCATCGCTGCAGCATATTCGATCGGCGTATTTAACACCCAAAATTCGTGGGATTTTTACTGAATGCAAAAAACGACTAATATTTCTCTTAAACAAAGAATAATTTTGCAGACTTTTTACATTCCTGGGTAATTTATTCGAAATAGCAAAAGTGTTTACAGAAAAGAACCGACGATAGTTAACGGCATGTACCAGAGGAAGAAATAAAAAGACCTCACGGTGACTTTTACGTTGTGCATGGACACTATGTTTTAAAGTAGTGAGCTGATTAAAATGGCGATTGACAAAGAGCTTAAACAGTAAAATAGTCCCTTTTGTAATCTAGGAAAAGACAAAAGATCAAGGCCTGTAAGCCGGTAACGTTCTTTGTACTACAAATTCCGGTGTTCCGGGGTTAAAACCCCCTTAGTAATAAGTATTGGACGGATTCTATTTTCTTCCGCTCAACATAACGCATGAGGCTAAATACGCAAGACCGTTATTCCAGGCCAGATCTAACGTACATGTTATAAAGGCGTATTCTAATATCGCTAGTTTTTAAAATTCGGAGGACAAACCCCGTCGTTCTACGTGTTTTGGAGACTATCATGGCGCAGTGCTCCGAAAGATGAAGACTCATGTATTATGATACACCCAGATCCTTAATAACCCGGGGCACATTTGTCGTGACTGTCAAAACTTAATTGAGATTGGTGATCATCGTCGACCACCACGAATGAGCATTTATGTCAAGGGAGAGAAAGGCCCCATGTTGACTACGACCTGAATAAACAATTAAGGAGAAAATTAAAAGATGGAAGATATTCAGGAAAACTGGGTCACCAGTGCCCCTCGAGGACTTTCGTCGCCAACGAGCCGCAGTCAAAAAATGCATTCGCCGGGCAAGAAAGGACATTAAATCCAGAATTATCCGAAGGCTTAACAAAGGTTCAAGACTTTATTCCATCTTATTAAAAATCGACTAAAAACAGGGGGCGGGTGGCAGTACTAAAGGGTGATAATGGTGTAGAAATCGTAGGAAACAGCCAGAAAGCCGAACGCTTGTGACGGTAATTTATCTCGGTATTCACTAAGGAAACAGAGTTTCGGAGTCGTAATATCAGAAATGATGTTGAGACGGCTTGCCCCGTGCTTCAATCTATATACTTTCCGCCATCTGTCGTGGAAAAGGTGTTAAAGAAACTCAAAGACGCAAAGTTGTCGCATCCTAACAATACACCGTCCAAATTCTTGAAATAATTGGCAAACGAACTCTCAAAACAGCTAGCATAAAACTTCCATTCGTATTTCGAATCAGGGGGCCGCCATTCGAATGCAAGGCAGCAAATATCTTCCCGGTAAACGAGGGAGGGGCTCGAACTGGTGTTAACAATTACCGATTTGTTGGTCACACCTGCCTCTGCTGTTAAATAATGGAAGCCATCCTTAAAAAATAAATGATGAAGTTCCTGGAGGAAAAGCCCTTTCTCACAGGGCTGAAACACGGCTTCAGACAGGACCAATCGTGCCTTTCCAGTTTATTGCTCTCGACTGAGCAGTGGACTCGCGCGCTGGACGAGAATGGTAGAGTCGATGTCACCTACACGGATTTCAAAGCGTTCGACAGCGTCCCACACAAAACGCCTAATCTACATACTAACTGAAAATGGAATAAGAGGAAAGATGCTGACGTGATTCACAGATGTTCTTACAGGGAGATCACGAACCGTGTGCATTGATACTTCGATTTCAACCCTTATCCCCTTTCTAGTTGGTGTTCTCCGGGGCTCAATCTTAGGGCCATTGATATTCCTAGTTTACATTGACGAATCTGTTGACGACCTGGAATGCATCCACATCATGTTTACTGACGATGCTAAACTGTGTAATGCCATCAGATCTGACGCAGACAAGCACGCGCTTCAAGAGTGTCTCAACCGACTTAGCAGTTTATCAGATCATTGGCTCCTAAATTCTAATGTGGACAAATGCGTGCGCTTGAGACTCCGCACCAGAAGGACCAGTGAGGAGGATGATTCCTTCAGATACCTCCTTAATGGGCAGCCTCTTTCAAATGCGGAGCGACAGATAGACTCGTCATCCTAATGAACTCTCCACTCAGACCATTGTCACGGTGTCGAAGGACGGTGAAACATGCGATAGGGTGTAATTTGCGCTGAGACGGGTATTCGTGCAGATCGATAAAGAGCTGTGCGGAAAAACCTGCAGGCTACTTGTTCGGCCTCGATTAGAGTATGTCTTCCAGGCCTGGCGACCGTGATTTAAGAAGGATTATCAACGACTGGAAAAAATACAGATGAGGGCCATAAATATGGTGAAGAATACTAGTCATCTGCCCTACGAAACTAGACTCTGAAATAAATATGTTTCCCCTCCATTACAGGCAACTGCGCGGCGACGTCATTCGAACCTGCCAGACTTTCAGAGGCCGTGAGTGTGCGCTAACTTTGGCAACTTCTTCGAATTGCCTGGGACGGATCGTCTGCGTGGTCATCCCTTTAAACTACGGAGGAAGTTTATCCATGAAGACGTCGACGGAGCGCTTTCTCGCAGATGGTCATTGGGACATGGAACGGACTCCCTGGCGCGGTAGTTCTTTCCAAAACTGGTGAATCGTTTAAGCGTAGACTAGACGCTCGTCTACTGAGAAATTGCTGTACATGTACATATGATTATGTCAATGGTGACAGCTAGCGCTTGGCCCACGCATGATGATAACTTTTAGATGTCAAGAATTACTGGTGTGACAATTGACTCTATTACTCCATAACAAGCTGACTTAAACTGACTTAAGCACACATGCAGGAGGATGTATCTAATGACTTGTGAAATAAGGGTAAAGATAGTGTTCTGAGGTCTATGATCTTAAATTCGGGCTTTTCAGTCATAGTACAGGCTGTAATTAGTCCGGAAGTCGGCCAAATGCCACTCACTGCGAATATTATAATTTGGATTTTAAGTCCGAATTTGTTGACTCGACGGCTAGTCTTATGTTGAATAAAGTGGAACGCGCGCTTTTACGTTGGGTATTTAAATTTTCACCTGGTTATGTTCTTGATGGTTTCGCCTTCTACCCGGAAATCCGTCCATGTTGTTAAAAGTGGAAACTATAAACGCCTTCCGGGGGAATACGAAGTTGAGAAAATATTGGATGTTAAGGTTGTGAATGGGAATGAGCAGTTCCTAGTCAAGTGGAAAGATCACGACGAGTTTGCCTTTCATACCTGTTTATTTTTAGTTCTCATAACACTTGGGAACCAATTGGTAATCTTGCCTGCCCGAGGATTCTTCACGAGTTTTTCCTACAAAGATCCCTGACCGAAGAAAAAATCGTTGATGTGGAGGTGCGGTTAACCAACGTTATCAACGTCTAAACATTTTCCTTAGGTGAACAGCGACAAACCATACGGTTTCGAGCGTGGTCTCGCACCAACATGCATTACTGGTGTGACAAAAGTCGATGATGAACTTTATTTCTTGATTAAATGGTAGAGTAAAGCGTCTATCTTACAGACTTCTAGGAAGGGCAGGAAAGACCCCGATGTCGTTCCTGCGACGCAGGCAAATGTCAGATGTCCCCAGCTAGTCATCGGATTTTACGAAAGTATCCTGTATTTTCAGTGACTTCTGTCGAGTTTATAAGTTTGATCTTCTGCAGCATATATTTGTGGCTTGCAGTCCCGATTTAATTGGATTCCTGCATTTACTTACTTTCACCTGATCCATCTGTTTCCAGTGAATCGGATGACCTGGCCACCAAAATCCTTTCGGAGATTTCTTCAAAACGAGCTTTACATATTAAACACTATTTTAATAAAAAAATATCTAGAAATTTTTACAGTTCAATTTTAGCAGACGGCGTCCGAGACGGCTTTCGTAGATATCTTGCTTATGTTATTGTCGGACATGACCGTAGATGACTTAGCCGGCGATAAGATCTGCCGAGCTACCTGTCTGTACACCCCGGTCTTTGCAGTTTATGACTTTTGCCCCGTTGGCTCTCATTTCTTCAAATCCAGGACCGTGAAACTACCATCCTGTTCAGGCAGAATTGTGTAACATCCCACCAAACTCGCCAAGACGGGACCATTTGGCTTCGTTAGTATCTTCTCTCATCAACAGTAAAGTCTCAATTCCAGAACACGATCCTCGGTCTTATGCACGTACATCATCCGGAGAGTCTTGCTGTTGAGGATCTTGGACTATTTTAGGCGAGTAGCGCGCTGAAAACTACGTATTGCACGCGTAGGATAGGTTGACTAGTGGTAACCCCTGTACTGGCAATCCAGTACGCCTGCGAGTGTCCGGGTTGTGGAAAGTTTGTCAGAAGCGTTTACGTTTGGAATAAGGGACTTTCGAACTGAATAATAAATAGTTGTGAATCAAGAATGACAGTTGTTAAGTCCCAGAGGGTCTAGATAAGAGACTGATCTTTCTTAAGAGCACAGCGATGTGGGTTGCGTTTATGTTTGGCTCTGTTGGCACCGTCTTATGGACTGGACTACTTCAAATACCAAAGTGAACGTTACAGGACATCACTTCCACAAATCTCCTGAACCTTGAGCGAACGACCGGGCAATGAAGGCAGAACTGCGTATCCCTCGGTAGACAGTGTTCATTTCTAACCGGAAATGCGCCTTAAATGTGAGCATTGGCGCAGCATCGTTTGGGTGTTACTTGCCTTGTATGCGGATTCGCGAGACCCACCGTCGCCAATATCAGGGCAGTAGTTAATAACAAGTCGGTCGACAGTGAGGACGACGAAATGAATAATTCTATCCAGTGTACATCCCGGCTGGGGGACGTGCCGATTGTGACAAAAGTTGTACGGACGGGGATGATGCCGTTGCTAACTGGGCAGGCGTGACTGTAACGTGTCCTTGAGTTGGTATGTGGGGAGGGGGCGCGTCCGATGCAGTGCATTTCAGTAAATGCTGAGCCAGACGAATTAGCATTTTAAGGGTTTTACTGTCGTTGGGGTTTGAGAGTGAGACAGATGGCAGAGCGTGTCGAACGCTGTTAGGTTTCATCGAGTTAGGTACAAATAGGCCGTCGGTCTGGGGGACCCTGAAAGGGGGGGGGGTGCCGGCGATAGTGGCAACAACAGCGCCTGATAAGGAGGGATAGATCCGGTGTTGACGCGGCCAGATGACTGCTCTCAAACCAGGGCTTGACTTCAGATGGTGAGTCGTGTTGGTAACATCGCCTTCATTCGTGACAAGATGTCAGCAACTACGTGAGGGTGACGGCGTTGAAATTGCACCCGGACATCGACTGACTGATTTCGACTGTCGATGATATCGCCTTACTTGCTTCAAGTTTTGGTGATCTGCAGTCTAGGGTGTCACGGGTGAACGAGGTCGCTAAATCGGCCAATTTGTCCATCAACGCTGGGAAGACCAAAGTGTTCTCAAGCTGCATCCCTGACCAGGAGAAGGCACCCCTCGTGATTGATGGCTGTCAACTTGAAGTTTTAAACAGTTTTAAATACCTCGGGGCGAGGCTACTACCGAATAGGCAGAGTAAGGATGACATTGCCTCCCGAATCGATGCTGCCTGACAGACTTTCTCAAGCTTTAGAAAAGGACTCTGGATCCGACGCGATCTCTTCATCGCCACTAAGATTCGCGTGTACCGTGCATCTGTCCGGTCTGTCCTTCTCTGCGGTTGTGAATGCTGGGCTGTGCGCGTGGAGGATGAGCGAAAACTGGAGGTGTTTGACCACCACTGCTTGAGGACCATCCTTCGAGTGAAGTTAACTGACTTCGTCTCAAATGAGACAGTCCGCGCTCGCTGCGACAACATCGCAAGGATAACTCAGGCCATCCAAGAAAGACGACTAGGTGGTTCGGTCATGTTCTTCGTCGTCCACCTCAGGAGCTCAGTGTTACTGCCCTCGATCCGGCACCGTTGCCCCATTGGAGGCGTCGAAGAGGTGGTCAGTTTGAAACCTGGCTCGACGCTGTCCGTCAAGACATGGAGGTGGTTCTTGGACCTTCGGTATTCGGTCTCCGTCGTTGGCGAAGGGAATGGGTTGAGCTGTCCAGATCTGCTGCCGCGGACCGTCACGCGTGGAGAGGTACAGTTTGGGGCATCATCGAGGTCGGCTAGATTAGGCATGACCGCAGCCGTATCAAGTACAAGTAAGTAACTGCTTTGTCTACCCATGGAGTCGATGAGTGACACAGGAAGAAGGAGAACAGCTGAGGCCCAGTAGTGATTTGGGGACGTTTGGGCTCGGCCGAACCAATTGGTCGCTCGCCGATCACGTCAGAGCCACCCATTTATGACGCTCTTAATATACTCACTGCTTGGGTACTGTCAACACCTTGACCAACAAGTACGGTTGGCATGGTGTTGCCGCCGCTTTCGGCGGTAAAACCAGGGCTCCATCTGCGCGCTGGGAGCTGTTTCTATCGGGGGTCGTAAACATGTTTTGTGAGGTTACTTGTTCGGTCTTCCGCAATATACTGCGCTATCGAGACAAAAAGACGTTTTCCGGTAGCTTGTGAAAAGAGTGGCTAATGAGACTACGCACTTTTAATTAGTTTCGCTCTGTATGAGGTCGATGCGAGCGGCGAGAAATGTTACGGTCGAAGTTTCATGAGTGTTTGGCAACTGACTAGACTTCCACTTGTTGCCAAACTGTAACCAGCATGAGCGTACCGGTTGGACGATCTCAAAATTCGCGCGACTACTGCGTGGTCCTATCACCAAAAATGCAACTTCCTATTCATTGAGACACTAACGGCCCCTGAGACTTCAGTGGAAAGCCGTCTACTTGATCAGTCCTATCACCAGATTGTCAGATGCTCCTTCCATGCTGGCGAGTATTCTTGGTCGCGGCCAACGAGGGGACGGACCCTTAGCTGACTGTCGGAACACCTGGCATAGTGCTCAATGACCAAGAATTCCAAGCCTGAACACCGTATTATCTAAACCTGTGTCCGGACCGTGACTGGCTGACGGCGACTGATGGGCCAGAAATGGTCACTTTGGCCTCATTTTCTTCGCCAACATTCCTTCATAAGTCTAAAGCCACGTCCGAGCTATCAGACTGCAGAAGGCATCACTGCAAGCTTTTGGGGCACCAGCGAAACTATCCAACCAGCTGACTGCCACAGTTACTAATCATCCTAGTACTCCGAGCGTCATACTTGTCGTTGAGTGCACGCGAACACCCGACTTTTATGGCTTGTGAGGGATCTGCACCTGTTAACCAAATGGTACGTGCAGGTTATGCCGTTTAGCTGCAATGCGGAGCACTGGACAGGTTTGAGTAGCTACACGGGCGAAGTAGTTTATACAGTGTCTTCAGCCAATTCCATCACCGTTACCAAAGAAAGAAAAAGCCGGAGACGGGCGGGGGGCGATGACAAAAGGAACTGTCTGGCGAACCGAATTTCAGGACTCATCCTCGATTCCAACTGTGGCCCAAGAGGAATTATTATTGTTTTCGATGGCGAGAAAGTGAAAGCTTTACTGTTGAGACTAGAAGCAAGTAGACACGAGAAACCCATCATGGTTGCTGTTCTGAAGAAGCCAGTGGTAATTGTCCTCACTGGAACGACGGGCGACTTCCTCGAATCTTTTTTTTCAACATACACTTTGTTTCAGACCCGGAAGTTGAACAGATGGATTATATTTCGATTTGGGAGTGATACCTGCATTTACCAACGGGTCGATCTGAGACAGGAGCGTCCAATCAGGTTAAGGGTTCATTTAAATTCCAAAATAAAAACGTCTTTGGAGCGCTTCCCAATGTGCCTTGTATACAATGCTCGCAAATGTGTAAATCGGAAAAGATGTGTCTGGAGGCTGTCGCCGGGGAGGGTTATATCTTACTGCACCAACAAAAAGGACAAAAGCAACGGTCGAGTACGCAGGCCCCTACTTTTATCACTATAGCATGTCTACTTGTTTTGTGTCGGTAGGCGCGATGTATTAGCGTTACTTCCTTCTCAGGCTCGGAGAAATTGTTCAATTTGGGGCCAAGGCTAGGACTGGGGTCAGGTTTACCTGTCGCATACCGTCTCACCCAATCCGGCTCTCTTTGATAAATAACCTTGGAATACCTGCTTTCCGCCCGTTTACACACTTCCTTATTCACTTATTTCTAACTGCTCGGTCCCTTCCAGCACCTCATTAGTAAAAATACGAACACGCATCGGAGATTCGAGTTTTCATATTCCCACAGATTCCGCTTACTGTCGTATCCGTCTGCATCACTGATAAAAATAATACTGGCACCCTTCCTGTATTTCAGGAGAGTCCTTGTGCTCCATTTTCTCAGTGGACTTGCATAGTCCTTGCCAAAACAACCCTCTACACTTTAGTTTTCATCAAGTTAGGAACTGCGACCTCTGTCAATTTAGAGGAAGTTCTCTCCTCTATTCTGCCCGTTGCAGGTCATCCTTGTTGCAGGTCACGCGTCGACGCGCCCGTCGACGGTCCGACCAACACGTGTGACTCAACTAGTCACTTTCTCATGCTGACACGGACATACCAGGCACATCTGTAAACGACACGCCGCAACCCACGCGCTCCGGAATGGACGCCTTGTTCTGGTCCGCAAGCAAGTTGCCAGCTCACAGCCCACAGCTATCTGGCCCCTGACACCAGGCTGACCACCACAATATAAAGCTTTGGAGATTCTGGAGATTCCGATTAAAACACGGCGAAAAGACGGAGGAGTTGGTATTGACGTACAAAATCCGCACAAACATTATGAAACCCAACGGCGATGCTGGAACCCAATCCATACCAGCTATATTTCAGCAAGTAAATCAGTTTATCAGAACCCCTTATCCGGCCGCACGGAAACTTCTTGTGCCTGTAATCCGCGAAGAATTTGCCGATGCTCTCAATTGATAGGTCGACCAATCAACGCGCGCAAATTGCCCCACGCCTTTGACCTAAAATACGGCATTCCGGACAGGGTGTTTAGGAAGCCGTGTTCATACACTTAGTGACGCGGTAAATTTGTTTTCCGACATCCCTATTTGCCTTGTGCTTTGTGAAAAACATTGACATCACTGACTCTTAGAGGGACAACATGACATACTACCGCATAATATCCGTCGGCAGCAACCGAAAGTTGAAATAACAGACAACATCAATCCTCGCGTTATCAGCGAAAATAGGGCACAACTGTGGTGTAGAGTTCATGAGCGGTGTTCTCGTTCGTATAGTATTTGGGTTGAGTCGATATGCTGTACAGTGGGATCTCATTTCCTCAAAAGTGTTCCCGAGGCCGATAATTTAGTCCGCATATTCACAATTCTGGGCTGATGCAGGAAAATACAAAAGGCACCTCGATTGTTGCGGCCATTAAATAACAGGAAAATAGTCGGAAATAATCATTTCAGTGTTTCTAGGACCCGAATAACTGCAGCAAAACGAATAATTCGGATGTTTTTGCAAAATCATGGATTTCTTCCATTTTTGGATGCAGTTATTGCATCCCCATGAGATCTCATATCTGTTCTGAACACGTTAAACAAGCTTCGAATCAGTCAAATACAGCATGGGGATAAGTAGTTGATCGCAGTCTATGTTGTTCCAGTGGGCTGAATAGAGAACGAGACACTGGTGCCGCGACACAAAAGTACCACAAAATGGTGATGACCGGAAATAACTATTGCTTAATCGTTAACGACCGGACCCTGCCAAATATGCAACGATTTCGTTTCCACGTTCGGGCATCAGTCCTATTCGCTTGCTGATACTCTCAACCACCAGATGCTTCAATGTATCCACGTGCCTCAGGCATCTTTCATACGATCTCCGGCAATCCGGTGAGACTTGGACACGACGCACACTATCCACGTGGTTTGAAAATAGAGTTTTTGTCATGATAAGGTTGCGCTACTAGGCTTTTTCACCAAACCTTAGACTTGGATTTAGGAGAACAATGATAAGCATCAAGTTCACATAGAACTCAGAAGCCCTCCTCCGCCTCACCACACTCCAACAGCTCAGTCCTCGTTGCCGACGATGTCCACCGTGTGCTCCACAGCAAGGTGAGAGCAGGGACGGTGATTTGAGCGTGATTTACTTAGTAATGGATGCGGACTTGCGCAGCATCTACCTGACCCTCTCCTCCCCACCTGAACCCGGTGATAAGACAGCGTTAAGAAGACCGGAGGCGGGGAGGGCGCAGGTGGACGGCGCGGTCGAGCCCGCACATTGACTTTCCACCTCACACCCCCTGGTCCACACAAAAAATGACCGGAACTTTAAACAGCAGCAACAGAAGGTGCTGGCGCGGCCGGAACCGCACCTGGGCGTGCCGTCGCAACTGGCTCGGATCCCACGGAGTTGGAGTCCCATAAAGGCCACATTAAGAAGGAGCCATTGCAGCAGGACTATTAGACTGCTCCACACAAACATACATCACTGGGCCTACTGCGAGCTCCAAGTTATCCCGTCAGTTGGAAACCTTCCAAGCCACGGCTTTTAGCACACCGTGATAGCTTCAAGCGGCTCCGATTGCTTATAGTGAGAAAAGTGCGCTGAGCCGTCGACCTCACTCTTCCTTCCCAGGCCCCAGTCACTGTCCGAGCCGGTCAATTGACATTTGCGGGGAATGGGCGCGGTGACTGACATATCTAGTGACCTTGTCTGCGCGCGCCACATTCGCGGCCTGGACTTCCAAACACGAGCACCAGAATCCACATAACGGGGGTTAAGCGACGCACATCTCACATGCGTGAGAGTGTCGTTGGTCACGCTTAGCAGCTGTTTGAGCCTTGTTCTCAGTCCGCCACTCCACACAGCTGTTCGGACTGCGTGGACTGATTTGGGCGTCAGTAAGCAGCCTTGCAAGCCACGGCGTTTGGCGTGCCGTGATAGTCTCAGACTCGAGCCACACATGCAGCTGTGGAGCCGCATTGACGCGAAGTCAAGACGCAAACTTCCCACTTGTGTATGAGGTGGCATTTGGGTGCTTGTGGTGGGTGGTGTTGATGTGCGATTAGATGCCGGCGAGGAGAATGTGATGGTGTAGCGCAGTCGGTGGTTCTCTACCGCGGGTTTTCGCGGACGTGCATGTGGCCGAAGAGGCCCATGCGGTCAATAAATGTACAAGTACAATGTGGAAAGTGGAGGCGGATGCGGCGAGTGTAGGTTGGTGCTCCAGGCACTGGTTCGCCGGTCTCTGTGCGATGGACTCGCAAGTGACCAATCAGGCCGATGCGTGAGTTGAATGTGCGGGGACAGTGTGGAACTGAGAAGTCGGTGGTATCAGTTTCATCTACGGTAATGATTGTGCTTGACACGATAGTTCGACGGTTGAGTTCGACGATGTCCACCTGCAAGGTGAGCACAGGGACGATGACTTGCGCGTGAAGTCAGCGGCGTCAGTATCAGCTACGATGATGGTGGTGGCGGTGGGCGCGCTGGGCGACGGGGTGTGAGTAGGGCTAAGCGTGATGGTTGTGGCGGAGCTGATGACAGTGGGCGCGCCGAGAGGGGCTAGGCAGGGTAGGTGTGCTGGATGCGTTAACTGGGCCGAGATTGCGGTCGATTCCGTCCACGTGGGACCCCATGCGACCGGACAGGCCCATGCGGTGCATGAATATGCGAGGGCAGTGTGGACAGTAGAGGGGAATGCGGCGGGTGTATTTTGGTGCTCCAGGCTTTGGTTTACCAGTCTGTACTATGGATTTACTAGTGGCCGACTAGGCCGATGCGTGGGGCGAAGGTGCGGTCATAATGAGGACGAGTGTAAACCAGGTCGTCATCACCAGTGTCAACGGTGGTGGTGGTGGTGGTGGTGGTGGTGGTGGTGGTGGTGGTGGTGGTGGTGGTGGTGGTGGTGGTGGTGTTGGCGTTTGTTAGTGTCTCAGGATTGTGGGTAATATTGATGTACGTGGCAGATGCCACAACGGCAGACGTTGAGGAATTGGGGGAGGAGGAGGAGGAGGAGAAGGGCAGTGGCGGTGCGGGAGGGCGGTCAGTGTTAGTTAACGGTGTAGGAGGCGAGGGAGAGGTGTACAGAGAGATGACGGTTGGTGCAGTCCGAGTGCAAAAGTAAGTCCGAAGGTGTCCAACAAGTCCATTTGGGGCCCGGAATGTCTTTTGACACCGTGGACACGTTGGGGTCGGTTGGGCGGTGACTTTGCGAGGCGGGCGCAGCTGAAATTTGCGTGCTTCTCGTTTGGCTTTCGCGGCGGCGATGCGGTTGGCTTCATAGATCGCTGCGTCCTTCTTCGCTGTCCTCCAGATCGGTTGGTCTCGGACGGGGTCTTTTCAGTTGGCCGAGTTGATTTGCAGACGCTTCAGGGAAGTCTTCAAAGGGTCCTTGTATCGACGGATTTGGCCTCCTTGGCGGCTGGAACCCCTAGCGACATTTCCGTAGAAGAGTTGTTTGGGTAACCGCCCCTCGTCCATCCACACGGGGTGGCCGCTCCAATGCAGTTGCAGCTGTCTCAGCATGGCGTAGGCGCTGAGAATTCCCGTCCGCTCCGGTAGATCCGTGACGGGAATCCGATCCTGCCATCTCAGCTTCATTATGTGTCGGAGACAGCTGAGGTGGAAACGATTGAGTCTTCGCGCCTGCTTCTTGTACACCTTCCAGGTCTCCGCTACATACAGCAGTATTGGCAGGATGACCGCCGTACACATCTTCAGTCTGGCGTTTGGGTGGAGACCGTGACCGTTCCTGACGGTGCTTTGCAGACAGCTGAAGTCTTGGCTGGCTTTGAAAATCCGGCAGGCCACTTCATCATCGATCTTGGTGGTGCGGGAGTGGGTGTTGCCCGGGTAGGTGAAGTCGTTCACGACCTGCAGTTGGGTGCCGTTCACGTTGATTTTGGGGTGCGACGTAGGCAGAGTCGGGTGGCGGTTGATGCATAACCACCATTTTCTCCATGTTGATCGGACTGAAGTTCTCGCAGAAGGTGACGAAGAGAAGTTCATGGACGTTGGTTGTGGAAGTGCATCCGCCCGTGGTTGAGGTGGTCGTCCTTTCTGTAGGCGATGCGGACCCCGGGGCGTCCGTCACGGTAGGCGTCCATCAGCATTGCAGAGAACATGAGACTGAAGAGGATGGGCGTGAGGGCACAGCCCTGCTTCACTCTGTTGGTCACTGCGAATGTCTCCCCACACTGCAAAAGGTCAGGGACCTCGGGGCAGTAGCAGAACTGTCCATTCTCGGTGTTGTTCTAGATCTTGGCACTTTCCAGTATATCATCCTCGGCGATCCACCTCGGAGTAAGTTGGAGTGTGACATGTGGCATCCTCCTTGTGTAGAACATTCACCAGCCCCCAGCTCCTTTCCAGCACCAACTCACACCTTGATGAATTTGCGCTGGTCACATAACCCACAACCCACCTGGTACACAGCTTCATCTTACTGATTGCCACCTGTTGAAGAACCCGTTATTTGCCTTGAAATATCCATATAGTGTAATAGGCAGTTTGTCAGATCGCTGTAGCCAGGCGTTAACTCGGCCAGCCCCACCACAGGACGGCTTCTATCGCAATGAACATCACGTTCCTATGCTTCTGTTGTCTGTGACCAAGATGGCCAATCCAAGCCTCCGTAATAGCGTTGTTAATTGCGTCCATTCACAGTCAGTGACGGCATTAGACCACTATGCCCTTTGAGCTTTCCTCGAAGCGCAGACACAAGTAAGTCCTCCTCCTCCCCCTTCCCCAACAATAGATATTTTACTTTGTTTACCTGCTATGACTCCTTGCATCGAAGCGCCTTTAACAAAGTCAGTTGGATCGGATGTGGTTTGGTAGCCCCACCTGAAGTAGACAAACCCCAGTCACCTCTAATATGGGACCGATGGTAATAGGGGGTTTTACATGTGAAGCCGGGAACACACGTGCAACGAGGTCAAGTAGTTGTATGCAAAAGGAAAGCTATTGGGAGTGCGTGGTTGTACTTTCAATGGTTGCGAAATAGTTGCGCTATAATCCCTAACCATAATCCCTTTTCCTAAACCCCAACCGCTAACCCTAACCTTTAAACCTAACCCCTAACCATAACCCCAATCCCAACAGTATTGTGTCCATCAGGTGGGGCTACCAAACCAAATCTTACCCTCAATGGACTCCGGGGTCTGCTTACAAGAATATATTAAACCACAGCAGTGACCGTCAGGACCGAATAGAAATCTGCGTGAAGTCTCCACGTCTGGTACCTTCGAAACATTTCAAGCGTAAGCACAGTCGTATTTCAGCAGTCGAGATATCCTGAGATTATCAACAAGCCCTCCACTTCAACCGCCAACAGCCTCGCCTAAACGGACAAATCCCGCTAAAGCACCAGTTCCTATGGGCTAGTTAAGGGGATGCCATATTTTCTTAAGAAAATATACTACTTAGAGACCAGGCTGCGGCGTAAAGAAGAGTGAGATCCAAGTACTTTGTTTCTGATAACATGAGCGAATTCCGAACCTGACATACTTGTGGGGAGCAGCGTATTTTACGTAAACCCCTCTGCATACTCTAGAGATTATACGGATGCTAGTGTAAGTCACCGTAATAAAAACCTCCATAATTAAACTGCATGGTAACACGTACATCTCCGCTCGCTTCTCGTTTTTGGACCAAAAAAGGTTGTTATACACCCTTGTGGCCAACCTTATTTTGCATGTAGTGACTTTAGGTGTCAGCCTACGCACTTTGATCTTATTAGGCATAGAATGTTTAATCCGTCTTGATGCTCAATCTGGCCATGTCCTTATTTACTCCAAAGGGCTATTTCGTGTCAAAATAAGAGCTCCCCTGTCCGGTCCCGAGCACTTTTATACGGGCTCAGAACTAAGCGAAAATCACTACCAAGTACGTCAAGTGCTGTCATAAATCCTACTTGTTTTATAGCATATGTAGGTTATATTTTGAAAGAAGGAAATGACCCGAGACCGAAAACCCTCTTCGTAAGTCGGTCTTTTGCTCTCCTTCTGCCTGAAAATGGTAAGACCTGGACGCCTCACCTCCGTCGTGGACGTCGGCTAACAACTACTTCTGAAAGACGCGCTTTGTACAAACTTAACTGCTCCCAAATTGACCCTCCGCTATCGGCAAATGCCTTCCGCCCCCCCGCGGCGCATACGGCTCAAGAACCCCACGGTCTGATTCAGCTGCCACCGGAGGTAGTAGACTATGCCTTCTCTCAAGAACTGCTATGTCCGTGATGTTTTCGCCAATCCCTCCATTTTCGAATCCAAGGTGCCTGACGGGTGAGATAATCACTAAATTACGCCATTCCAAAAATCTGCTAATGCTGGCTCTAGACCCTTCCATCGGACTGTACGTCCGTAGGTTCCTTTGGAGGCCGGCGAAGGGCTCTGCATCTGCATTAAGTCTTCCTGTTTTTTTTTTACGAAAATAAACCCCTACATGACAAAGCCAAGTACTTCGAGTGATGTGGCTGTCTGATCAGTCGGCTGTTCGAACCTCAGTCAAACGTTGTCCAGCGCAGAAACGCACACCCTTAAATCTCCCTCTTGCTTCCTACAGGTATGAGGGATTTTTCGTAGAAAATATCTGCACAGATCTCCCGGTAGGGTGGCTTCCTGGATTAGAAACCCCGTTTTTTCTGCAAACTCAATTTATTCCACTTGCCAGACGCTAATCAACTCACTCTACCACAGCGTTTGGAAATGTACTTTGTAGAAAATTTTACTGGAGCAAAATCCATGCACGCTCTAAATATTAGAGAAAATGACGTCTTCTAGTAAATCGTGCTGTCTTTGACGTCAATTATCTGCCAGCTACTAACCTACCGCACTCGCATATCCGACTTTCAGATGCGTTTCCACTTCGGAATCAACAACTCCGATGACACGTCCTTAGTTGCCTGTACAACGTTTAAGGGGGAATTCGAATTAAATCAAATTTTTATATAAAAAGCATAGGTGGCAAATATGATTGCAAGTCACTGGGTTGGCTAGGCATCTGGCGAGTCAAGTCACGATGTCCGAAAGTCATCAACAGACTGTCTTGTTGAAGGGGAAGGAGGACTTTGGCCTTCAATTTTTTCCCTGAAATATCACGTTGAGTCGAATTGGACAATCAAATCGTCCTTTTCTTGCGGACACATCTCCGAAATGAGCTTAGCGCTGCGTCTTGCGACCTTCTCCAGCTACAAAAAGAAGAAAGGAGGTTTGGTCGCTTTTAGTGAGAGTTGTGTCGTACAAGTGTATACTGGAAATCAAGCGGGCGAGAATTATGAATTTTAGAAGGTGGCGAGCGAACGTAGCTTCCGATAACTTCTCGTCAGGCCGGTACAGTTATATGGGAACGGGGTACAGTGGGTGAAAAAATCGATTAAAATTAGTTTTTAAAATGCAGGCTAGGCAAGAGCGGAAGGGCGCACAAAGTTGTATGTCGTTAGTCAACATTTGACCACGGTAAGCTCGGACCCTGAACGAGGTTCTTCTGGGCGCATAGGGTCAGTTTTCGTAACCTGATGGCGGCCGCTTCTGCTGTTGCTAACAAGCGCTGGCCCAGTAGCTTAGGGTAGCTCGAGCGGATCTTATAAATCACACGAAATGCTTCAGCGGGATCCACACGATGCCCTGAATCCACTGCATACGCAAGGATGGCGCTGTCTATTCCCCTAGCTTCACACTTGCACACAGCCACTCCACCAATGCAGCCCGCTATAAAGACCAAGAGAATGAATGAGTAACATACATGGGAACCCTTAAATTACTGAAGAACATCTAATAATAGGCCCTCGAATGGTAAATTTTAGTCCACAGTTCGATTGTTCCCGACGATGTCCACCGTCTGCCACATAGCAGGACGGGAGCAGGGACGGTGACTTGGGCGTAAGTACGTTTATAATGATATTAGACCTGCGTAGTATCTACTGTACTCTCTCCTCCACCAACTGGGTCCGATGTCATGACAGCCGAGGAGACCAGAGAGGGTTCAGGTGGCTGGGACGGCGAAGATCCACACCCAAGCGTACTATCATAGTCCTTGGTCCACAACGTACGCTGACCAGGATTTTACACAAAAGGAGCAGATTCGAATAGCAACTGGCGCAACGTGAGCCTGCAGTTGGGCCCGTTGGAATCTGTTATGCCTGCGCACTCTCAATAACGGTAGTCGGATCCTGATCTATCCCCCGCGTTGTTCCAGCGCATCTACTGCGTGGCCCGTTTTAAAAGGCGAAAATGTTACTTGTACAAGTCATAAAGACGTATTATCAGAGTCATAAGCCCAAGTCACTTTCCAGAAGGTGGGATGTGAGCATCCGAAAAAGCATCTTCTCAGTCCTTTCTGTGAATGCGATCCGAACCAGAAGAATAAACGCACGTTAAGTTAGCGCGTAGTTTGGATGTCCAACTCAGTCGGCAAAGAGAATAAGCGGCTGATGTCCGCTCGGATGGTATTGTTCCTTCAGCCGCCATAAATCAGCGACCAACCCAAGCCAAGTCAACTCAAGATGAGATTGGACGAAACGACTGACATGGCACAAAGCCGCAAATTAACGAGTATCACATGCTCGTATGACACCGTTTAGATCAGACGTAAAAGCACAGCCACCTTGAAGACCCAGTGACAATGCTTCAATGTGTTTAGCACACTGTGTAATTAGCCACTAAAGATGTCGGCACGCAATTGCCTCCTTAACCTAGTCGATTCCTAGATTCTTATCCCGTTGGGCACTTTTTGACATCGTCGGGGACACAGGGGGCGACAGCTCGACCTATTTTTTTTTACTGCGTCAAGCCCTGCTGACAGCCTTAACAGCGTAGGAGCAGCTTCCCTATCCATTAAGGACTAAGCAAATATTGGTCTAACGAACTACTTACCCCGTCCAACACCGCCCAACACCCATGTGCCCATGGGTTTATGTGTGCCTTACAGCTAGGTGCTCATCAGTAGCGTTCACACAGATCCCGCGGTTCTTCGACCAGTCCCCACAAACGTTGAAGAGTTTCCACTCACGATGGAAACTTTAAGGGAACGTCTCCAGCTGACGTCGACTCACTGAGCGCTCATACTTGCGCGGCTGACCTAGGATATTACGTCTGATTACCTAAGAGTAGTAAGGATCTGATCTCAAATTTAGCCGGCGTTTGCCGCCACGCCCAGGATGTGGGATTATATACACGCCCCAACCTTTGCCGGCCTCGCTGTTCACAATATTAGTGAACGATTAATGAGGCTAATGTCCTGGAGTCGACATAAGTTAACCGACCGATGGGAACGAACGGTATATAACAGTCGCCGCAAAAAGATCCACGATCTACTGTTTGCCGGTATCAACGTACTCCGCGCCGTCACAGAAGCAGACAGTTAACGGACCTTGCGCCTCTTCGTCGCCGGGTCCACACATTTTTGACTGACCAGCGACACGCAAAAACCTTGATAATGAATCAGTCAGAATCGACTGTGGGGCGGAATGAATCGAGCTGAAGACGTTCTAAGACATGGTACTGACTGATCAGAAGAAGAAGCGATCGCTGGAACAAGGTCTTTATTCGCCTGACGTTTCGGATTCTCACTTGAATCCGAAATCATCACTTGATGGATTCAAGTGAGAATCCGAAACGTCAGGCGAATAAAGACCTTGTTCCAGCGATCGCTTCTTCTTCTGATCAACTAGTTCCTGGAACTCGCATCTTCGCTTGTATCGGCAATGGTACCGACCATAATGTTCTGCAGTGCAGAAACCAGAACCGTCTACCGGCGTCAAGGAAGGAACCTAAACTACTTACATCGCAGCTGTCTTCGAAGTGACATTAAATGATCCCTGACACCGGGATCTGTAATTGACTCGCGTGCCCAGTATCTCTGCAATATTAAGGCAAATCCAACTTCCAGCGATGCTGTGAATCGGGTCGACGACTTCCAAAAGAACTACCTTCTGACAACGTGACTATCGGAGTCCGAAGGCAAGAACAGACGCAACGACGTAATGACACTTTGAAGAATTTGCAGAAATGCTTTGGGATCAATCAGGACTACTGAGGAATTCGCACAGAATTGGTAAGCACGGCAAGCTGCTATCAAGAAAGTGAAAATATTGATGCTCGGCGAACATAAGGCAAGAGCACAAGACCGATGTGACGGGAAGAAGGCCATCATTATCCAACCCCTTCTTAAAAGCCCTCAATGACAGCGCACACTAGGGCTTGCATCGATTTCGTGGGACACCTTCGAATTCACTGAAACGTGAATACTGTGCCGAGGAGCCCTGCAAAGAACACCCAAGTCGAGGAGCTAGGCGAATTCAATCTGTAGACCCCAAAACAACAACGAGCGGATTACATCGGCTCGTCTACTCCTGTAGTGTCTGTGGCCCAACGTGGAAGGAGCATTGCATGTAGCAACTACTTCGATTGGGTGCATCGTGAGTGTTCCAGCTATCATATATTCAGCTTCGCCGTTTACCACAAGTCAACTTGTTCGACATCCAACTAGACTACTCAACGGGAGTGGTTGTTTTCCGCCAAACAGCAACATCAACAAAGGTCGGATACCTGTCCACGCGTTTACCGCCAAAGCCCTTCACCCATCATTCAAACACAACAAGGTGAAGATGATCGTCCTCCATCGCGGCGGTAGTACTATCAGCTGATCAGGTTACACCTGCCAAGGGGAAAAGCGTTGTAAAAGGTGTCCTGAAATTCATTGAGACCTGTGCGAATGAGTCAGGCTAAAGTAGCTGTACGTAAATACTTTCTGTGAAGCCGCATACTATTTTTTGGTAAACTTGTACAACAGGCATGAGAGGCTGTATAGAAAAAGAATATTAGCATGCAGTCGAAACATAAGGTCCAGGGCACCTGGCTAATTAGCCTTTTATCCTGGAAGATAGATTTGTCATTCCAATGTTGTTAGTTTTTCAATTTGTTGGTCGTTAGGTGGAGCTTTGTAAGGGGGCTTTACTGCAAAGCTCTGCCAGATTTTCTGGTAAAAGCGCTAATGAAACCTCGTTCTCTAAGGAAACGCAAACCTAAATGCAAATTTTATGGAAATCCAACATGGCCCTCTGGTAATGCGTATATAAGTACACACTCACAACCCATATAGAGGAAACTAGAGCGCTGCTTTATCGCTAGGAAACATTTCGGATTCCACAAAAAGTGCTGCTGACAAAGGGTGACCATGCAAAACGTCAAAGAGTTTTTTCCTGTGGTATTAGTTTTAAATCCGCTCGTGATGCGTAGACTTCTGACCTTAATTCATCAGCAGAAAACAGCCTGGTGGACCTGAGACATCTGCACAGTTCGAACAACTTCCGTCCCTGCCGTGTTTCTTTTCAGATAGTCTCGCCAGATACAAAATCGCAGTCTGTCGGCCGTTGACTGGTCCCAAAGAGTCAGACTCATCGGCACCTGTTGTTCGCCTAACTACAAACGCACTTCCTCAAGAGCGTACAATCGGTCGATGGGCGAATCCTGCATTCGAGTGCAGTCATTTTATGAGGATGAAATTAAGGTTAGAAATGCTGTGTTTACGTTTGTAGGAATGGTGCCACCGACGAACATGTATGAGTTGAACTTAGCCTACTAAGACCTTTCCTGTACGGATAACTTAGCTTTTTCCCGTATAATGCCACTGAAAAGGTCCGATATAGAGAATAAAAAGTACTATTTATGTGTAAGTTTGCCGGCTGATACTAGGAAAAGGCACGAAGTACAGACTCAGTGGCGTAAGTTGATTGTTTGCTTACGATGGGAAATCAAAATGATCAATGGGCTGCCTCAGTGTTGACAGAGGGTTAATATGCCAACCAACTTAAGACAACGGGCTCCCTGAATTTGGAAACATATAAAATTAGTTTTGTATTACTTGAAGAAAGCAGAGTGAAGAACACGCCGTCACATCCGCGACGGCAAAGCCGATTACCATATCCCCAGGGGACCCAGGCCTCCTTCTTGCAACTTCTGTGGTCAAAGACGATAACCTAGCATAGCAACGGAGTGCACGGTGCACCAATAACTACCTCGGGGCGAGCGACCTTAAATCTCTTTCGTTCCTGCCATCTATACTGTGACAGTTAACATTTCACGTCTCATTTTGGCCCGGCAGTTACTTTGACCATTAGATCGAAATGAGATGAATTTCCACACCGGAGCAAATATGAATGCACTGACACAATGATAAGTAGTCGGAAACGTTCGCTCTAGTCAGACTAACAGCATTGAGCGTAATAACGGCCCATACTGCATGTCGCAATTGCCACTACAAAAGGGGGCCAATAAGACTCCCCAATGGCGTACTCTATGCTAAAGCAACTTTGGCGCGACACAGAAAGTACTAAACATTACCGGCAGACGCAGCTGTACGATTGGAATCATGGGAACCGGATCTAAGGCCGGAGCTCACCTTCTGCATGTCAGTCCACGTCACGGGTGGAGCGGCAAGGATTGTTGCTGGATTGCCGACGGCTCGGGGCAGGCTCTGAGCGCTAGTTGGTAGAGGAATCCGGTCGCAGAGTTGTTCACTGAATATAGAGAAAAGCAAATGAGCGGAGGTTTTCTTCGCAAGAATATACATTTCGGGAAAGAGGGAATCATAGTATCTGTGATAAAAAACGAATATGCTATCTCATAAGTAGTGGCAAATACTCAAGGTCCAAGACAAGCTTCGGGAAAGGAAGAAAGGCGCTAGTTCAGGCGTGTCAGATGGACGCGGAAACACTGCCGAGGAACATCGATTCAGTAGATCCGTTCCCACAGAAATATGCGGCGTCGGCCAACAAAAGAATGCCTCCTTAGTTTCACTCACCTCATCACACGGCCGCCGGCTCTTCTCACAGCATACATGGACTACAGCAAACGGCGGAGAATGCGGAAAACGTTTTCCAGGTCCCGTCAAACAGCCAGTAAGTTTCCTAAGATGACACTTAAGAGCCGGAAGCACAGGACCTCAGTAATGGACGCAGCTGGGGATGGGCCATGAAAACTACACGTCTTACATATATATATATATATATATATATATATCAATCAGGAATGGGCGCACACCAATCTATTGGCTTCACAAAGCAAACAAGCTCCGTATGTGTGGCAAAGATCACGAACAGGCAACCAATTACCAGGCCGAAGTCGGCCAAGTCATAATAGCAGCGAGGAGGGACGACAGAGCATGCGGGTAGATTGATACAGCACTGTTTCGGGCTTATTCTACCTTCATTCAGCCAATCATAACCCTGACCACCAGCAGCTGAGACCAGAAACACAAACATGCGCACAGACGCACCTGGCGCAGTCGGCCCACCACTGAGGCCTACCAGATGGGTCATAAGCACTTCATCGAACCGAAGTTCATCAGTGCCTCGCCACCTGTCATTCTCTGTCGCTGCAGATCGTGTATTTATCAATCGGCATATTTGTGTTTCTGGTCTCAGCTGCTGGTGGTCAGGGTTATGATTGCCTGAATGAAGGCAGAATAAGCCCAAAACAGTGCTGTATCAATCTACCCGCATTCTCTGTCGTCCCTCCTCGCTGCTATTATGACTTGGCCGACTTCGGCCTGGTAATTGGTTGCCTCTTCGTGACCTTTGCCACACATACGGAGCTTGTTTGCTTTGTGAAGCCAATAGATCGGTGTGCGCCCATTCCTGATTGATAAATACCCGATCTGCAGCGATAGAGAATGACAGGTGGCGAGGCACTGATGAACTTCGGTTCGATGAAGTGCTTATGGCCCATCTGGTAAGCCTCAGTGGTGGACCGACTACGCCAGGTGCGTCTGTGCGCATGTTTGTGTTTCTGGTCTCAGCTGCTGGGTGGTCAGGGTTATCATTGGCTAAATGAAGGCAGAATAAGCCCGAAACAGTGCTGTATCAATCTACCCGCATTCTCTGTCGTCCCTCCTCGCTGCTATTATGACTTGGCCGACTTCGGCCTGGTAATTGGTTGCCTCTTCGTGACCTTTGCCACACATACGGA
>CACRXP010000095.1:989619-1032119 GCA_902702965.1 Spirometra erinaceieuropaei
CAGCTGCTGGTGGTCAGGGTTATGATTGGCTGAATGAAGGCAGAATAAGCCCGAAACAGTGCTGTATCAATCTACCCGCATTCTCTGTCGTCCCTCCTCGCTGCTATTATGACTTGGCCGACTTCGGCCTGGTAATTGGTTGCCTGTTCGTGACCTTTGCCACACATACGGAGCTTGTTTGCTTTGTGAAGCCAATAGATCGGTGTGCGCCCATTCCTGATTGATAAATACCCGATCTGCAGCGACAGAGAATGACAGGTGGCGAGGCACTGATGAACTTCGGTTCGATGAAGTGCTTATGACCCATCTGGTAGGCCTCAGTGGTGGACCGACTGCGCCAGGTGCGTCTGTGCGCATGTTTGTGTTTCTGGTCTCAGCTGCTGGTGGTCAGGGTTATGATTGCCTGAATGAAGGCAGAATAAGCCCAAAACAGTGCTGTATCAATCTACCCGCATTCTCTGTCGTCCCTCCTCGCTGCTATATATATATATATGCTGTCATGGTGGTTGCCTGTTCGTGACCCCTATCGCCCATACGAAGCTTGTTTGCTTCGGGAAGCCAATGGATCGGTGTGCGCCCATTCCTGATTGATAAATACCCGATCTGCAGCGACAGAGAATGACAGGTGGCGAGGCACTGATGAACTCCGGTTCGATGAAGTGCTTATGACCCATCTAGTAGACCCCAGTGGTGGACCTGCTGCGCCAGGTGTGTCTGTGCGCATGTTTGTGTTTCCGGGCGACGCCGGTCCCCAGTGGTTGTAAGAGACGAGCGACTGCTTCGGAGGCATTCTCGATATACGGTAGCACCCGCCGCACTTTTGGTTGTTCTGTCGTTGGCCTTATAGCCTCCTTTGGTTGCCTGCTACGTTTGATGAAACTGTAAGTGTAACCGTTGGAGATGAACATCTGCCGAAGATAATGGAGTTCGGCTACTTTGTCGGCTGCCTCGCCGCAATGAGTTTCCGCCCTCTTGTAAAGAGTTCGTACACAGCTACGTTTATGGCACAACGGCTGGTTACTGTAGTAACCGAGGACCTGACGTCTGCTGGTGGCCTTTCGGTATACCATCGTCCTTAGGCTTCCGTTGGCTTTGCGGTGGACTAGGACGTCTAGGAACGCTAGTTGGTTGTTGACTTCTGCCTCCATTGTGAACTGGATGTCCGGAAAATCAGAGGTTAGGATAGCGTGAAATACGGAGATTATCTCCCGCTTGAGGAAGACGAAGGTATCGTCCACATACCGTGCCTAAAATATTGGTCTGCGGGTTGCGAACACCAGCGTCTCTAACTTTTGAAGGACGGCCTCAGCAATGAAACCAGACAGCGGCGAACCCATTGGAGTTCCTTTGCTTCGCTCATAGACCGTTCCTTCAAAGGCAAAATAGATCTTGAGGCAAAAATTGAGCAACTGGATAAGGTGCCGTCGTTTAGGCTTGTTGGTCCCCTCGTCATATTGACTCGCAAATAGCTCGCCGGCAGTTTCAATTGCTAGACTCTGAGGAATTGAGGTGAAGAGTGAGGTAACATCAAATGATACCATGACTACGTCTGCATTAAGGTGTAGGCCTGGAGTCTTTCCAAGAAATATTTTGCCGAAATCCCAGGCCGAGGTATCGACCAGACAGCCAGGGAAACGCTCGAAGCAACTGGTACACCGTACCAACTCCCATCAACAGCTGCACGATTCTCTCGGCGACTTACCAGGCTTTACGAGTGCGGCTCAATCAAAGGAATCAAAGGCAGGAAGTCAGGGACACAAACCCAAGTTAACACTGTTCGCGTCCAAACACTGATGACGGGGGTCACCAGGCCGATAATAAAGGAGACACAGGCAGCGGGCCAGCAACCACCGAGGTGCACACGGACAGACGCAAACGGGGGACGATTACGAGAAACGCGAGTCAGGAACAACAAATGCGAGCGATGCAGACGAGGTCAATGACCGTTGTCATCCCGACTCAGCTCCCCGGCGAGGTGGGAGAAAGGGACCGACCAGCACGACAGCAATTAACTTCTTCCCTCGCAGCGGATTCTGCACGAATAGCAGTAGGAACGACAACACAACGGCATGCTCAACACCCATAAATACTGTGAGACGCCGTACAGAATCCACCTCCGACGATGGAAGCTTGTTTGCTTTTGAAACGTCAGGATATTAAACCTATGGTTCCTGAGATCGCCTCTTCTAATTTATCCCCGGAGACGAGCAGTTTCGCTTCAATTGGCAATATATATATGTATATATATATGTTGAAGACAGAGGCGTTCTTTGGGAAACGGCACTTTATTGCGTGAATTTTCGACGCTGGTTCCCCGGATCGTCGTCAGACGCAGACTGAGAGTAAATGTGCCGGCAACAGTTAACATCTGGCAGCGCACACAAAAAGTCGATAGTCGTTCGCGTTTGCGCCCGTGAGCGGCCGCTATTTGCGTCAATCCGTCCCGATTGGCTCTCGTCTCTTCCATTTCTCCTTGAGACTTTTGTACGCGGCGTCCAACTCGATATGACGGTTGATGCACGATTCATCCGAGCGCATGGCCTCAAGGAACTCTCGGCCTTTCTTGAAGGGGCAGGCACCGACAATCCGTGTTCTGTCCCAAGCAAACGTATGTCCTGTGTCCAGGGTATGCATGGCTACTTGAGACAGGTGGTCTCGCCTCTTTACTGCAAGTTGGTGTTCATGAATGCGTGTAGAGGCGGATTTTCCTGTTTGACCACAATAAACTGCATCACAGGCCTCACATGGGATCTTGTAGACGACTTCCTTTCTATCCAAATAGCCGACCCTGTCCTTAGGGTGTACTATCTGAGTATGTAGTGTAGTCGTTGGTCTGTGTGCCACCAGAATTTTATGCCTCTTTAGGTGCCTTTCCACGAGTTCAGACACGTGTTTGATGTAAGGGAGGGTTCGCCATGTATTTGGCTTGGGTGCCTGACTGGGAATTCTTTGTTCCCTTTCCTTTGACTCTTTCCGTCTCATGCATCGGCGAACAAAATCCTTTGGGTACCCATTTCGGGAAAATAATTCACACAAATTCAAAGGAGACCATTATCTCATCCGCGGAAATTGTGATGGGGTTTCTTTGTTCACTTCCATACCATTAGATTTCGCAAGGCAATGCACAGAGGAACTCCTAAAGTCCTATGACACGGATGTTCCCGCAGCTGCCTTACTTGTACTTATGGACCTTTGTTTAGAAACCAATTTTTCGTTCGATCACCAATATTATCAACAACTAAAAGGTGCTCCAATGGGATCACCCATATCTGGCTTTCTTGCCGAGGTGACAATGCAGAAATTGGAATCGGTGGCTCTTCCATTAGTTAACCCTAAGTTATGGGTACGATATGTAGACGACACGTTTGTCGTCGTTAAGTGATCAACTGGAAATACTCCACAATATTATAAACTCAACACTTTCAGGAATCACATTCACACTTGAAAAGGAGGCTGACAACAAACTCCCGTTTCTTGATGTCCCCGTACAGAGAAAGCCTGACGGGACATTTCATACTTCGGTTTACCACAAAGAAACCTATGCGGAAGTCCTTTTGCATTACGAGAGCAATCACCCGATCTCTCACAGACGGAGTGCCGTGAACAGCCTCCTTAACCGAGCAAGAACTCACTGCTCCGACAGCGAAACATATCAAACAGAACTGAAGTATTTGTTCAAACTGTTTTCCCGGAATGGGTATCCTAGATATTTTGTACACCGATTCATGCGACGACAGGAGTTAAAAGAAAAAGAGAAGGAACTAGATTGTTCCGATCAGGCGCCCAAACCAACTGGCGAACACTTCCGTACATTAAGAACGTGTCCGAACTAGTTGAAAGACACCTGAGGAAGCACCAAATACATGTGGCGCACAAGCCGACGACTACACTTCGTAACCAGCTTGTACACCCTAAGGATAGGGTTGGCTATTTAGAAAAGAAGGAAGTCGTCCATAAGATACCGTGCAACACCTGTAATGCAGTTTACTGTGGTCAAGCTGGGAAATCAGCCTCTACGCGAATACACGAACATCAGTTGGCCGTAAAAAGGCGCGACCACTTGTCCCAAGTTGCCATGCATACGTTGGAAACGGGACACAAATTCGCCCGGGACAGGACTCGCATTGTAGGTGTCTATTCATCCAAAAAGGGCCGTGAATTTTTAGAGGCCATCCATTCTGATAGCGCATGCATCAATCGACACGTAGAATTGGATACGGTGTACAACAGCCTCAAGGAAAAGCGGAAAAGGCGTTAGCCAATCAGAACATTACACCAGCGGGAGTGACAAGGCAAAATCGATTTTTTCGGCGTGTTTAAATGTTAACTGTTTTGCGCAATTACTTCACGTCCGAAGACGACTTGGGGAACCAAGATCGAAAATTTACAATAAAACTAGTTCATCTTTCCCAAAGAGCTTATTTCTTTCGAAATATATATATATATATATATATATATATATATATAGGGATATGGAATTTTTTGGGAAACAGTAAACTGTATTGTGTAAGTTTTCGAGACTGATTCCCCCGCTCGTCTACAGACAACGGGCGTGCAAAAACAATTAACTTCTAGACCGAGTCTGGCAAATGATTCTTTGATTGGCTAAGGGCATCTTCTCGGGATTGGTTGAGTCAGTTTGAATCTGTCCTTGACGATTTTTCACGTGACACCTAGATCGATATGCCGGTTGATGCACACCTCATCTGAATGCATTGCCTCCAGGAATTCACGGCCTTTCCTTATTCGGCAGGCGCCAGCAATGCGAGTGTTTTCCCATTCAAATTTTTGCCCAGTGTCCAGCGTGTGCATGGCCACCTGGGATAGATGGTCGCGTCTCTTGACGACTAACTGATGTTCATGTATATGGGTTGAGACAGATTTCCCAGTTTGGACACAATAGACGGCATCACAACTGGGACACGGGATTCTGTAGACAACACCTTTTCTTCCGAGGTGACCAACCCTATTCTTAGTGTGTACAAGCAGTGTGCGTAAGGTAGTTGCCGGCTGGTGTGCTCATGTATCTGGTAATTTTTTAATTGTCTTACGACTAGTTCAGATACATTTTTCACCTATGGGAGAGTTCGCCAGGTGGTTGGTTTTGATTGCCGAGCGGCCGTAGCATCGGAAATGTCTTTTCTCTTGAATTGCTGGTGCCGCATGCATTGACGTACAAAGTCATGCGGGTACCCATTTTGGGAGAACAGTTTAGAGAGGTATTTCATTTCTGCTCGACAACTTTTTTCATCAGAGCAGTGAGTTTTGGCTCGATTCAGAAGGCCGTAGACTGTACTCCGTTTGGGAGAGACAGGGTGGTTACTCTCAAAGTGTAGGATGACTTCTGAATACGCCTCTGCAATAAACTGCTGTCTGAAGTGATCCATCGGTTTTTCGACGCACAAGGACATCCAGAAATGGGAGTTGTCCATTATGGTAGAGAGGCGTTCACCGATCGCTCTTACGGAACTCACTCGTTCCGTTGTGCCTTACGGGCTCTCTCTCGGGCCCAACCAGCAGCCGCACAGCGGCGCATGATATAGGCAGAATGGTATTACCGACAAAAACATGGGAGACTGGAATGGCCGATTCTGGCTTATGATTCGCAAATAAGAAATCGTGACAAAAGAAGGCCGAAAGACCTACTGCCACGGCAAGAGACGTCTGGAGTCCTTTACCGGGTCTGGTGCAGTTTTGGGCAAGTATGTCAGAGAAACCGGAAGACTTCTCCAGACGTGGATGGTCGCGCACGCAGTAGCGGTGGGGAGGAACGGAGCCAGCTCCCAAGTCGCAACTCATTCGATGGGACCCCACCACACATTCAAGTTTGATGAAGCAGAAATCCTTGTTAGAGACGGCAACCACGTGGGCGGCGAACTGCTCAAGTCATGGTTTCTCTTTTATTAATCAATCAACAAGCGCAACGACCTCCCCGCTCCATATTCGATGCTGAGACTTTGCCTAGGCAAAATAGTTAGCCACACGGAGCGTGCGTATAACCACTGTTCCTGGTGTCAATGTCGGCGAGCAAAATTGCCCAAGAGTTCGTGCGGATGAGGAAATCCGGCATTCAGCAACTCGACTACGTGTGATGGGCGTGGTAGCTGATACTTTTGGCCGGCACGCAGGCGCATGGCAAATGCCTACTTCAACACCTGGCCAGTTGAACTTGGATGCACTCAAGAGCTGCCAACTGTGATAGGCATGTAACGGCTCAGCATACACATCCTATAACTACTGTAACACCTAGGCGATCTACTAGCCTTATCGGACTCTGTCCCTGATGATGGATTCGAGTGAGAATCCGAAACGTCAGGCTAATAAAGCTCTTGTTTCAGCAATCGTGCCTCCTTCGCAACTTAGACTGTATACCATCCATAATGCATGTCATGAGCCAATGTGGCGCCTGTTATGGTTTAGCGCAAAAACGGAGCGGCCAATTTGAGAGGCCAGGTAACACGTCTACAAGAGTTCGTGGCCGTAACTAGCTGGGCCAGTCATCGTCTATAGAGGAAAAGGGTAGACCTAGGGAAGGAACAATATATGATCTCAAGGGATTTGTGCGCTCTTCAACAGCAAACCGATTAGGAGTTTGCCGTATTCGATACTCTTCTATTGCAACCACTTTCCCTAGAACATGTAAGCGCGCTAAACAAAAGAAGAATCAGGAGGGACTCACGCGTAGTATACAACCCGTGCCGCGTAGTCGTGCTGTTCGAGAATATTCACGTCCGTGGCGCCCGCGTCGACGACCTGACTGCAAAATAACAGTGTTCGGAGGATTAAGTAAATATATATGCCCAAACAGAGGGAGGGACGAAGAAGGAGGCGCAGCGGAAAAAAAAAACAGAACGTACTTCTCCACGCCTTTTATTATGTCACTCATTATGGTGGTCATGTCGTCGGGCGGCTGGGAAAGGTTGTCCTTCGGACTTGGCGGTCTATAAAGAGGAAGAGTAGCAGGGAGTAACAGCTAGCAAAGGCTGGAATCAGTGCATATGCGAGGTCGCACCCTGTAGTCTGCGAGACAAGCGACAGTCACAACACACCGACATTCCCACAATTACCGACGTCATTGTCAGCATTGTCATAATAACTATTTACTGCACAGCAGCATTATCACAAACACCGCCAGCCACCGCAATCATTAATATCAGCAAGAGGAGAACGACTGTCTTCATGTTCTTCGGCTGTTAGCTCATGAAGTGGAATTGCAGGGAGGCGCATGTCTGGCCGGACTTTGTTTACTCAGGTCGACGCAAAACGAAAAAGCAAATGTCCAGACAATGGAACCGCTAGAAGCCCTTTGAAGCAGAATCTACTAGCAATCTGTCACTGTTTTCCACCGTTTCCACAATTCAACCCATTAATTCCTCAGCATTGCCTCTTGATGATCTCTCCCATCCTCGAAGGACTGTTCCATTTCGTTCGGCGTGAGGATAAAGGAGCCTCCAATGCCGTAAGGCGCTTTTTAAGGAGGCAAATAATGAGAAAGGTACAGGACAGCTTACCAAAGTGGGTGCTTCGTTCCGCATATGCCACCTACTTCAATTAAAACGCTCTATTTCTATAATTCATATAAAGAGCATGAGTTCTCCCGAACATAATATGCTCGGAAACGCGTGAACAATTGGTTTGAATACATTTTGAAAGGTTACCTTGGTAAGGGTGTCGCGCTGACTGGCATTAAAAAACCGTAAGTCTATCAAGATACGACAGAAGCCTGGATTCTGACCGAGCATCTTATTCTCGCGTGAGTCACACAAAAGACTACTAAATTCGGGTGCATTTTCCGTTGACCTTGGGGCTGTCTAGATTCGCTCATATAGCTCTTTAAGGAATTCATAAAAGCTATTTTCTATTTTGATCACGTAAAAAATAACCTTTTTAGAGCTCTCCCTTGAAAAAATGGCATTTCGGTCGTTAATATTTTGTAATTATGGGAATTTTTGAAATGTTTGCATGTCTATTTGCGGTTTTCAATCCGTAGGGTTAAAATGACGGTTTCGAAGTTTACTAATCATTCGATAAATACTGCAATGCCTTATAGGCTTCGGTATTTCCTACATAAGCACATGAAGAGACTCATGGTCTTTTAGGGAGAATTACAGAGTATGGAGTTTGGGACCCTTACGACAAAGGGAGAAAACAGACTGGGCTTCAAAAGATCAAAATGGTGAAATGCTCCGATTTTTCAAGTGAAGAGTGTACAGACGACGGAATTTCGGGAAAACGAGCACAAAAAATGGAATTTAATTGAATTAACACAGTCATCAAAATCCATTAAACGCATATCTGCAGCCGTGTGTGTTTACTTTGTATTTCATTTCATGCTGATCAGCATTCCAAGGTTACTGACGCGCTCTCTGAATTAAGAAACGGGTGTCTGGTGACTTCGGCCGATAGTTGGAGAGTTTCGCCGTACACTGTTGACTTAAAGACTCTGAAGGACACTCGAGGCATCCAAAGTTTTTTGCCGCGTGCTCGAGCAGGGGGAAATATACTTGATCAACAATCAATTTTGTAACGCTTAACTTGCCTGAAATCCCAGTCACAAACCACATAAACCTGACCTCGTAGCCCATAGCACGAAGGCGATGGATTTCGACTGGTTTCTCGAAACCGTTGAAGACCAAATTAGTTAGCCTCAGCCTGGAATATCCTTACCTGATAATGACAGACCAACAAAAGGCCCGTCTTCATCTCTCAGACTCGGTCATTCGTTTAGATCGCTTAACTTCCACTGATACATGGAGTCTCCCGACGAAATTGGTCTCGACACCGGGACCAATGGAGTCGGCGACGATGAAGTCCCTGAACACATGGAAATACCTATTCTTTCGTATTATCTAACATAAGTGGGCACGAGCGGTTTAACTCACAATATCGTGGCTGTATTACCCCGCATGTTGGAAACTGGCTGATAGTGGAAGTCTCTCGACAGTCGGAACCGCCGTGTACAACAGGGCAGAAGACTAAACAGTTCAGTAGGTGCGAAACATGGGGAACTGAGAGTGACGAGCGGTCCACAAAATAAGGAGTTACAGAGATTACAACCGCCGTATAACATTTATTACCTCTAACACCCCCCCCCCATCACGAACCGTTAGACGGTGCACTCTCAACGAAGAAAGCAATTTACAGTTTTGGACAAGTCTCTGAATAAACTTCCACTTCACTTTTAAATATGCCTCTACAGAGTGCTCCGAACGATTCTACAACGTCCGCCAAAACCCTGTTCTATTGGTGCGGGAAAATATTTATTTCGTGGGGTTACTTGTTGTGCACCTCAAGTCAGAAGACTTTGTTTACCAGCACTAGGTGGGCACTTGTTTTACTCTCCTAACGTTGGTAGCTTTCGGCCTAAAGCGGCTTGCGCCTTTACGTACGGCACTACACGATCTGAAGGGGAGGAGCCATGACGACTGACCATCTGGCCGGTCGTCAGTTTTCATGGTGTGCTGCGAAGCGCACAATTATCCGCCGGTTGGTAGAAAATAACGAATTAATGTATGCTTTTGGCTTTTATAGGGAAAGTGCAGGCGCAAAAATCGTCAACAGTTTTTTAGTCATCAGGCAAACTTCCGTGAGCCGATGAAGACAGCAAACAAAGCACTATCGAAAAACTTGTGATTTTAATAAGGAAATGAGCGGGAGTGGCGACTCACGGAATTTCAGTAGGTTGCATGGAACTGTATGAGAGCGACTCTCTGTGGAGTAGATGTTGTGTTTCAGCCTCCGAATCCTTTCGCATAGTTAGAAAGATCAAAATATTAAGGGGACGAATACACATCATGATGGAAAACAAGACTTCTGCGTCAATTACAATTAAAACTTTCCCACCATTGTCAAAAGACGATATTTATACGGAATCGGGAATGCAAAGAGGAGCCGGACCTACGCGCTCCTGTTCTAGAAAAACGCTTCTGTGATGAAACGCTAAGATGGGAAACCTAAGAAACACGAGGCAGGACAACCGAATCTCACGCGCCCTTCGAAATTGCTGATCAGTAAGATTGTACCATGTAAACAATCTTGCACAGGTTCTAAAAAGGTCGAAGTAACAGATACCCATAGCGCTCAAGAGGCGGGCACGTAATTAGTATCGACTCCCACACAATGGTCGTGTGGGATGACGGAAGAGTGAAATTCACTGTAATAGGGTCAGGCTTAAATCAGTTTTAGGAGGCATAAAAGATAGTACTGGCATTAATTCGGGTAGATTCCACTCAAACCCGGTATTTTACACTCACACACGTTATATTTCACAAATATTTATGTCGCGGTACGATCGCAAAGTTGGCGAGGAAGAACTTTAAAAAGGAGTGCCTACTAAGCTATCAACGAAACTTTCAAGGATATTAAATAACTAAGCCCCGATCAGACCAAAGTGGTAGACACCAAACCAAAGTAAGAAGGCTTTCGGCTTTATACGAGACAAACAATCAATACACCGAAGAGCACACTAAAGTTGGGCTATTCTTTACAGAGATTCAGTATCATGACCATCCAAGAGGACTATTTCCTACCCCGCGGGACTTCCTTCACTACTCTGTATTTCGATGGATAAGGATGCCAGAAAACCAGAGAAGCGTTAGCAACGCAACGAGGACGCCTAAGAAAGTTTTTACACTAACTCAGGGGCATAAAACATGTAAAAACACAAATGCTGAATTCGCTTACTTGGGAGTGTTCTTCATTTTCGCTACCTTTACAGCAGCAAAGGTTTCCCATTGCACTAATAAACCGTGGAGTAAGTGGATGTTTGAGAGGACACCGCAGAGAAAAAATAACACGTGCTGCATATAGGGTTTATTTAAAAACTCAAAGAAAACAAGGCAGGTACAGGATCCCACATAGGCGGAATTAGTGACCATATCTAGAAATAAAAAGGATTAGGCAGAGTAAAAACAATCCGAACTTTTGAAATTCCCAGTCTCTGTTATCCAGAGGGCAAACTTGACGCGTCTTCAGCCAACGTGAAATACAATGGAAGTGGAAGGCATGCTGGAAAAGACAGAAAATAAAACAAGGCACGTTACATTGCAATGACCCCAGGCAACAGTGCATTCTTCTGTGTTCTCTGATGCGTGATTTGCCTGGCATTCGATGCCTACACAATGAGGAAAATGACGGAATGGGAGAAATACAGAGATCCATGATGTGGTTACGACATATGGCGCAATTGTCTACCACAATATCCCATGCCCAAAGAGCAACCGCGTTCCACTTTTTAATCTCGAATCGTTTCGATCCCGTGGCAGTTGTTGTCTGGACAGGAGCTTCGTCAACATCCATCGCAGACATTATCGTTGGAATAAACACTGGTCCCAACCTGCCGCCTTGTCAAAGGTTAAATCAAAGTCTGTGAGGAAGTCCAGGTTCCCGTCCAGACTGGGATACTCAAAGGTAGTCAGGGCTGTAGTCCATAACTAACTGCTAGAACTGCTTTGGGTGATCAGCAAAAACGTGTGGATGTAAGTCAGGACGGAAAAAATAACAGCAGGGAAGCGGATGCCTTTACTGAACTGGCCGACGTCAGGGGCTGAAACAAATAATAATAACCACATTTTCTCAGTCTATCCACCTGTTAGCAAAAAAATAAATTTCCCGATGTACTGTTGAGCGACGTGATAAGTTTGAGTTTTCAACACACTAGGATGGTCTTCAGTGGGAATCATCATCAGGACATAACTGTTGTGTAAATATGTGTATGTTTTTGTAGCTGCACACCAGTATGACTGTATATAGTCTGTGAACTACAGATACCAAGTCAAATCCCATGCTGGAAAGAGAAGATGGAAGGCACTAGAATGGTCGGTTTAATATATACTGCACCCACAGCTGTCCTCTCAGGCGGCAGTGGCCACTGGCGAAGCCATGGCTCCTACTGACTGCGTCCAGTCTTGCCTGAGATAGTGGTGGCAAAAACTGCTGTAGGCTCGTGGGCCAAGCTCAAGTGGTGGTCGGTCAGCGTGTGTTGCCTTTGTCGAGAGGTGGCGTCCCAGTGCCTTCGGTTGTGATTGCAGGGGGAGGTGAGTTCAAGTGGCCGCAAGGACAGCTGCTGCTGTGCGGACGCAGGTATGCCCGAGCTGTCGTTCGTCTGCCTCCATGTCAGCGCGTTTGGAACGGTTTACTGAAAAAGGGTTAGTGACCTTGAGGCAGCGAGGTCTTAAACAATGACGCCGGGCAGGTCATGATATCTGCCAGCTACACTTTTAATCCGCATAGATGTATTTACAGATTTGTAAATAAGGTTTCCCTAGGCTCTGTCTATCTCCCCCGTATATACTGAGTTAGAAGTAATTGCGGACGCCTCACAAATGTGCTAGGCAAATGCAGAACCTCGATGAAACACGTTCCCGGGCTTTTAGCTAATATATGTGCCATCAATGTGGCGAATCGTACAACAGGTTTTTATAATTTTTTATTGCAACTCTGAGATCGATATGCTGGTTTCACCAACAGTATTCCGCAATTTCGGGAGCCAGCTGTGGGCAGCAGATGTTGTGCTTGTGATGTGTTAAGACAGACAACTGTTCTCATCGCACACATTTTTCGTAAATTTATTTAATTTGCGTATGCCGAGTGAACTACCTTCTACTGATGGGACCCAAGGGATCTTTAATAAAAACGTTATTGTAAATTCTGTTTACCTTAGTATGTCGTAAGAGTCTGTGCTGTACTTGAATGGCTGTATATAATAATAATAATATTGAATGCCAGTTTACAGGCATTGTCAAGGGAAGCGTTAAACACAAATCCGACCAGCAGTGAAAAAACTCCTGTAAAAAAGGAACAAAAATATAGCTGATGGTGGTTTTTATGGTTTGGAGGGTTCATGAGATAAAACTGCTGGCGGCAGACATTCGACCGTCAAGAAGGGGGGGGGGGGTTACACCGTATCGGAGATTATAGGACGTCAGTTCCTTTCATGAAGTTGGGGCTAGTCAAAGTAGAGGCGTTGAGGAACAGCTGTCGCTGTTGGCCAACGAAACTGTCCCTGGTGAGATCGGGCATAGAGTTCAGAGACCACAAACGCCATCGCTACGGTAGAGTCGATCAGTGGATTCAGCACCCAAAATTTGAAGGAGCTTCTCTGAATGCAAAAATCGAGTAATAGTTCTCTTAAATAGAGGATAATTTTGCAGAGTTTTCACACTCATGGGTAGTTTAATCCAAATAGCAATTGCATTTACAGAATAGAACCGACGATATTTAACAGTACGTGACAGAGGAAGAAATAAAAAGGCCTCACGGTGACTGTTACGTCGTGCGTGGATATGATGTCGTAAAGAGTTGAGTGGGTTAAATGTGCGATTATATAAGAGTTTAAATAGCAAAAATAGCCCCTTTTGTAATCTACGGAACCATAAAGGATCAAAGCCCGTAAGCCGGCAACGTTCTTGGTAAGACAAATGTCGGTGTTCCGGGGTTAAAATTCTCTTGGTAAAAAAGTGTTGAACGGATTCTATTTTCTTCCGCTCAGTAGCACGCATGAAGCTAAATAAAAACGAACAGTATTCCAGACCAGGTCTAACGTACATGTTGTAAAGGCGCATTCTGATGCTCCTAGTTTTAACGTTTCGGAGGATAAACCCGGTCGTTCTGCGTGCTTTGGAGACTACCAAGGCGCAGTGCTCCGGGAGATTGAGACTCTTGGAGTCTGATACGCCCAGATCCTTAATAACCCCAGGCACATTTATGGCGTGCCCTTCAATACTTATTTGAGGTTGGCGGTCGTCGCCAACCACCATGACTGAGCACTTATGCCGAGAAAGAGAAAGGCGCCATGTGCGGCAGCACTGGGCGAAAGCCTGTAGATCGCTCTTAAGGCGCTCGAGCACGATGTCATGATCTGCCGACCTGAGATCATCGGCATACATGAAAGGCTTACCATTCTGAAATAAATCGGGCACATCATTAACGAAAAGGCAAAATCAAAGTGGGCCGAGTACACTACCGTGAATGACTCCACTCCTCACATGTGTGGGGTTAGAGATTGTACTGGAAATCTTAACACGTTGTGTACGAGTGCCCAGGCAAGAGGTTATACATTTAAAAGTTTGCCACCTATTCCGAAAGAGGACAGTTTCAAGAGAAGAAGAGCATGGTCAACACGATCAAAAGCCTTAGTGAAATCGAAATATAGAGTGTAAAGTGCAAAACCATTGTCCCTAGATTATAGAACATAGTCAAAGAAAGAGAGTTGACAGGTGTCACAAGGCCGACCTTTGAGGAATCCATGCTGAGCCGCACTTAGTAGGTTATTCACTGTTAAGTGGCACATCATCTCATCTTTGATCAATGTCTCTAAGTTCTTCGAAACTGCGGGGAGGGTGTTTATTGGCCGAAAGTCATCAAATGACATAGATTTGCCGTGCTTAGGAATGGGCAAAATGTGTGATTCCTTCCACAAGGTAGGATAAGTTTCAGTTTCAAGAGTAAGATTAAATATCTTGCATAAGAGGGATGGGAAAATCGTATTTGCATCGGCCTTTAAAATGCTTACTGGGACACCATCAGGTCCTGGACTATAAGATTGACGAAGACGCCGAATCGCAACAGTCACATCCCACAGAGTGAAAGTTATAGTTTCTAGAACTGCTCCCGTCAATGGCTGGATGGTCGGAAGCGGAGTAGTCGAGTCTTCAAAAAACGTTTTGGACAGGAAAGCATTGAAGCTACCAGCGGTTAACAGGGCATCAACTGTGGGATTTCCGAGAGCGTCTCGGTGGATGGGATGCTGCGTCTTTCTGTGAGTTAGTATTTTTCTAAAGAAAAGTTTCGAGACACTTAACGAATGGTTTTCGGTAAACTGAATCTCCTCGGCTAGCTGTTTTTCTTCAGACAATCTCTTAGCCCGTTCAAAAATATCACAAATCAAGGGCAGGACAGAAACGTCGTTCTGAAGATGGAATCGACGATTCCCGGGTGCCGGAGTTTTACTGTGAAAAATGGAGAGTGGCAGATTACTTCTTTGTTTGCGGGATGCACTCTTTAGGAGAAGACCGATATTGCAAAGGGGGGGGGGGCTAAAAACGAGAAAAAGGGGCATCCCACGCATATTTTTTTCATTGGTTATGCTGGAGGGAGATAGCTTTGTATGTATAAGTTATAGAGGCAGAGACTTGGAAAACCCTATTTACAGATGGACGCATAAGAATCAGACATATATTGATACAACAGTTATGCCTGTCATTAATATCGGGTAAGTATTTGACCATCAATCCTAAATTTATCAAGTTTTTTTGAAGGTTGCAACATCTTCCGCCGAGGCAACGGAGTTCTGCAATTTGTTCCATCTTTCTACCAGCCGGTGGGACAAGAGTTTGTCCCGCAATTTAATTTTGGCATACTTTACCTTCAATTTGTTTTGGCGGCCTCGAAGATTGTCGTTCGCGCCAGTTCGAAGAAATCGTCAAACTGAACAGCATAGTTTTGCCCACTGGTGATCCTAAAGGCCATGCTCATATCCCCTCTGTATTGTCTATAGGAGAGAGGAAATATTTTTAGCATTTCCAGGCGTCTCTCATAAGGTAATCAACTTAATCCGCCGACCAGCTTGGTTGCTTTTCCTTGTACGTTCTCCAGTAGGGTGTAATCTTGTTTCGTCCATGCACACAATGCCTGAACGCAATATTCCAACGAGTTTTGACACTTCCTGAATCTCCTGGTGACATCCCGAAAGAGAGGGTGAAACACTATCTGCTGACATTTAAAAGCCTACTGAATGACAACCAAGAACCCGGTGAGGTGTCTACCGACCTCCTAGGACAGACCACATCGTCGGCACTCAACTATTGGAGCAGTTGGAGAAATTTTCCAGTCGACCTAACATCATGATCATGGGCGACTTAAACGCACCAGGAACAAACTGGAACACCCTCCAATCGTCAGGTCCAAAATCGTCATTCGATTACCGTCTGCTGAACAAAACATTAAACGCGACCCTCACACAACATGTAATGTTCCCAACGAGAACACGTGAAGGAGAAAGGGCAAATTGCCTGGATCTGGTCTTTACGAAAACACCAGACAGCATAGACGAAATCACCTCCATGCCGCCCCTTGACCGAACTGATCATGTAGTGCTTATGTGGGATTATTCGTTATTCTCCATTTCGCATACTACAGACCAAAAAAGACGTAAGGTTTGGCGGGGCAACTTCAATCAGATGAGGGCAGACTTATCCGGTCTCGACCGGGGTTCATTGTTTACGGGAAACGCCAAAGATGACTGAGAGCTGTTCAAGAATGTCCTTCTGCAGCTCATCAACAACCACTGTCCACTGACTAGTGTAAGACTGAAAAACGCCCTGGGCGGCTTAATAGCAACCTTAAGAAAGAAATAAACAAGGAGCACAAATTGTGGAGAAAATAAGCGTCTCTAAGCAAGTTGAATATTCCAACACCTACAAGACACAGAGGAACAAGGTGAAGAACCCGATCATGAAGACGCGGCGGGAATTCGAGAAGAACTTGCTACAAAGAGCAACGCAGAACCCAAAATTGCTCTACAGTTACCTCCGGCGAAGTACAAGGAACAGGCATCAAAACCCCTATAATAAGGACTACTGATGGCGTTGAGATTGCTGATAGTAGGGGTAAGCTGCGTATTTTTCACAGTTTTTCCAATCAGTCTACACAAACAAGGCAACGTTCCTTCCTCCCTCCACAGAAGAACTGCCGACCCCAAGCGTCAGTTATATACTGTTCTCAGAAGGCATTGTCCGAAGAGAATTAGAGGCACTGGACGAATCGAAGTCACCAGGACCAGACGAGATTCCATCCAAGTTTCTCAAGGAAATTGTCAGTGAGTTTCCTCTGCCTTTGTCGATGATCCTTCAAACGTCATTTGACACTGGAACACTTCTTATCGATTGGAAGCTGGCGCATATTACTCCGCTATACAAAGGAGGTAGCAGGGCAGCGACGACAAGTTACAGGCCCATAAGATTGACATGCATGCTTTACAAAGTTATGGAAAAGATCATAAAGGGTGAATTGATGCAATTCCTGGAAGTTCACGGCCTGCTATCGAAATGCCAAAATGGGTTCCGGAAAGGAAGATCCTGCACGGTAAACGTGCTGAAATTTCTTCAGAGCTGGACCCGAACTCTCGACGACAGGCACGCGGTCCACATAGCCTTCATCGACTTCCGGAAGGCGTTCGACTATGTGCCACACCAGGGCTCTTACATAAACTAAAAAAATAGGGATCGGCAACTTCCTTTCGAGTCGATACTAGGTTGTGTGCATCGGTCAAGGAAAATCAGATCCTGCTATGGTCAAGTGTGGTGTCCCCCAGGGTTCAGTACTGGGGCCCATTCTGTTCCTTATATACGTGGATGATGCCGCAAGAGCGGAAGACTGCGAAGCAGCAATGTCTCCCGATTACATGAAGATATAGAGTGTAATTCGGGGTCCTGCCGACGAAGACAGACTGCAGGTGAACCTAAATCGGTTGGAGCAGTGGTTTGACCGTTGGCTCCTGCGGTTCAACGTTGGTAAATGTGGCATACTTCGCCCAGGCAACACAGCCAGATCCGCCAGCACAAGAGACTACTTTCTGGACGGTGCAGCATTACGAGACGTTGATGCCCAAAAGGCCTCGGCGTGCTGACGACGAGTTTCCTAAAACCATCCGACCATTGTTCGAGAGTGGCAAAAAACGCAATGTCCGTGCTGTACGCCATCAAACGTGCGTTTATGGACTTGACGAAGATGCTTTCTCAAAGATATTCGAACATTCGTCCGACCGCATTTGGAGTACGGCATACAAGCCTGGAGACCGTGGGCTGTTGAGGATCAAAACTGCCTCGAAAGAGATCAGAGGTGAGCCAAGAAGATGGTAAGGGGTCAAAGCTCCCTTCCTTATGCAACCCGTCTAGTAAGTATGAACCCCTTCCCTTTGAGTTACAGACAACTTCGCGGAATGTCTTGCAAGCATTCCGCATAGTAAATGGGTCGGATTGCAGTCTGGCCTTCGAGGACTTTTTTGAAATTTCTGCCATGACCAACCTCCGAGATCATCAGTTAAAACCGCGAACTCGGGAGGCAAGGCTGGATGTACGGAAGTTCTCCTTCTCTGTTCGATTGGTCGAACCATGGAAAGCTCCCCCGCAGACGTTGTGGTGTCACCATCTATACAAAATTTTAAAAAGAATCTGGACATATTTATGTTCCGAAATGACCAGGAGGGATAAGAAGTCGAGCTCACCCTCTGCAACTCGTTACCATTTTGTCCTACCATTATGGGCTCGTCTAAACTATTTCAGACCAGGACATTCTTCTGTACACCACATACTTCTACGTTGCAAATAGGGTACTCAAAGGCTTACGCCTATTTCCCTCGATAAACTGAACTGAGGCGAGGTCGTCGAAATCCACGTGATCTTCCGTTTGGAGCCTTTAGTGAGACCGCAAAAACTCGTATTGGGCAACGAACAGCAAGCTGACCTCATTATGTCGCGAAAGTCCAGGCTTCGAAACAACCATCGTGGAGTGTATTTCCAGCCGGATTAGCATGCAATCGAACGGATAAAAATGATGATGCTGATAGCGGAACTGATAAAACGTCAGAGCGAGGGCTAAGTGAATCCGAAAATAGTAGGCCAACAAGTTTTAAAAATAGATCGTCATTGTTTGTGGAATAATTCTATGAATTTGACGGTAAAAGCACCGACGCTCAATTCCAACAAACTTCAATAAATTCAAAATCCATTTGTGGACTGTGTTCGCCATGTGACATATCCAGTAGTAACTATCAGTTGTAAACACATGCAAACAATTTCCGGAGATCCAAACAACCGAATAATATAAAAATTATGTACACAAATGTGCAGAGTTTATTCAGCAAATCGGACGAAGTAAAACTGACCGTGGTCCATCTCCAATCCGAGTTGATAGCTTTAACACAAACATGCTTAAATGTGCAGATAAAAGACGCGAAAGGTATGCTAGATGGTTTTAGCTTCTCCTAATTGACCGAAATGAACGAATGGGTGGGAGGAAAGCGATATTTATACGAGATGGCATCGACTACGTCAGAGCTGAGTCTTCAATATTTCGGAACATCGGCTGGAAAATGCCCGACCATCCAAACTTCCATGTGGCCCCGCTTTACAGACCGTCGGGCCAGCGAAAGGATGCGGGCGATGCACTCATCACCGAGATGAAATAAATTTGTCAAAGCAAACACATAATGCTACTTGGTGACTTCAACTGTCCAGACATAGAGTGGGATTTGATGCATTGCAGGCGATCAGAAAATTCCTTCGAACATAAATTTATGCAAATGATCACAACTGAGTTCCTTACCCAACATGTTAAAGTGGACACCCGATTCAGAGATGGACAGCAGTCCAGTTGTTTGGACCTCATCATCACTAGGGATGATAGTTGCATTCCCGGATTGGAATCGCACACGCCCCTTGGCCGAAGTGACCACTGCGTTCTTGTTTGGGAGTATAGTCACTTTTCTGTACCCGAAATTCGAGCTGCTGAGAAAAGAAATGCATGGAAAAAGAATTATGCCCGAATGAAAAATCTGCTACAGAAGGTGAACTGGAATGCAGTACAAGGATCTGACACAGAAAGCGATTGACTGTTCTTCAAGAACGTAATGCATCACTTGGTAGAGAGCTGTTATCCACTTAAGAGAAAACTGCGCACTTCCTGACCAGAATGGGTGACGTCCGAAATAAGGACGAATGTTAGTTTGAAAAGGAGACTCTGGATGAAGTACGTCAGATGTCAGCAACTAGAACATATCGCTGATTTTAAAAACAGAGAAATGTATGTAGGAATCTGTCGAGGAGGGAACAGGCAGAAATTGAGTGAAAAATTCTAACAAGTATCCCGCAAAATTGCAAAAAATACTTTGGATACGTGAATAAGGCGAAACGCCACCGGGACTTCATTACCTGTCTGAAAGATCGTCAGAGCAATACGTTGTCTGATAATTCAGACAACGCGAACCTGCTGTCCGATTTCTCCACTTCTGTATATACCGAGGGGCCGGCTTCTGATGAAAGAGCTTAATCCCCAATTGCTAAATTAGCAATACAATTAGCACAGTGGCCTTCAAGACAGACACAGCAAGGAAAACTTTGAGTCAACCGCAGCCCACTAAATCCTCTGGTCTAGACGGCGCACTCGCAAAAATCCTGAATGAACTCTCTGACCAACTGGGCTCTCCGTTATCCAGGATCTTCAAAACTTCGATGGAGACCGGGTCTCTGTCCATCGACCGGCAGAAAGCAAATATAAACCCCATGTATAAAGGTGGCGAGAGAACAGCCCCAAATTGTCTCAGGCTAGTGAGTCTCACAAGCATCTGTTGCAAGGTGATGAAAAAGGTAATAAAAACGGAGCTGATGCGACATCTTGAAGAAAACGGCTTGCCCAGTTTACATCAGCATGGATTTCGAAGGGGCCGATCCTACGTTGTTTCTAATTAAAGGCTCCAAACAGAAGATCTTGTGGATTTCGAAGACCTCACCGGGTTCTCTGGTGTTATTCAGTAGGTTTTGAAATGTCAGCAGATAGTGTTTTACCCTCCCTTTCGGGGTGTCATTAGGGATTCAGGAACTTCTTGCACTACCACACAACGTGGTCTCTTGTGGTGGTTGCATCCTGCCCTTTATTGCTGGCGGTAGATGGAGTCTCATACTCTGGGACTGCTTTTATGGCTGTATCCAGGTCTGTTGCTAAGTTGCTCACGTCCGTGATATGCGGCGTAACGTCTTTATTTGGACGCCTCACGTGATGTTTTGCATTATAGCTTGATATACATGTGAAGGGCAAGCTGCTGGCTCTATTTTGTGGCGTGGGAAAGTACATAATATTACTGCCTGCAGTTTTTTGGAGTTGTTGTGATGAAGGAAATTCTAGCGCTTATGTAGTGCAAGTCTCCTAGTTCGGACCAAATGCGTCAACAATTCTGGAGGAGCTGGCTTGTGAACTCGGAAGATCGCGTTTGCATGTTTTCCCATTGTTCTTTGACCCGGTCATTCTCATCTCGGATTGGGAGGCGCCGAATGTATATTCCATTCACAAGGGTGGATCTAGTACAAGTGCAAATAGTTATCGTCTGGTGAGTCTAACGGGCAGTTGTTGCACAGTTATTGAAACAATAGTCAAAAAAGCTATTGTGAGGGCCCTACAGAAAGGAATTTCTTTGATAGTTCACAACATGACTTTCGACGAAATCACTCCTGTTTAACCAGTATGCTTTATTTAATGGAGCATTGGTCCCACTCGCTAGACAAAGGAGCAAAAGCCAAGGTGGTTTACATCGATTTCAAGAAACCCTTGGATTTTTTACACCACCGGTTGCTCTTCAAAGTCCGGAAGTTGGGGATAAAGAAGAACCTGCGGAACTTGGAAGAGGACTTCTTATCCGGCCGATCGCAGTTTGTATGCATTCATAGTACGAAATCAACGTCAGTCCCAGTTGTTTTTGGAGTACCTCAAGGCTCTGTGCTCGGACCAGTACTGATTTCAATTTGTGCCAGTGACTGCCTGAATAGACTGGACTGCAATTGAGTCGTGTTTGCTGATGACATCAAGTTATGGTGAGCGAACAACGGGAAAATAATAAACGGACCCTGCAAGAAGGACTGAACCGTCTATGTGAGTGGTCCGACAAATGTCTGCTAAGGTTTAACTTTGCGAAGTACGTTGCATTGCGACTCAGAATGAAAGGAAGATCCGATGCAGAGGATCGCCAATACCTCCGTAGCGGAAAGTGCCCGTTAAATGAGACCGAAGTAAAGGATATTGGGAACAACATTTGTTCGTCTCTTAACCTCTCCTCTCAATGCGTTAGGGCGGTCAAAAGGGCAACCGGTGTTCTCTTTGCCATCAAACGAACTATCATAGATATAGTCAATGAGTTATTTGGAAAAGTACATGGAGCGCTTATTCGTTCGTAATTGGAATATCAAATCCAAGCGTGGCGTCCCTGGCTGAATAAGGACTACGTTTCTGGAAAGTGTTCATAGGAGGGCGACCAAAATTGGAAAAGACCTCAAGACTTTACATTATAGCTGCAGAATTGATGAGTATAGGCAGATCCGTGATCTCGTACTAACGTGCCGGATTATGAGGAGCCGGGACTGTTCGCTGCACCTCGATGATTCCTTCCCCTTGGCCACAACACCAAACCTGCATGAGAACTCTCTTAAACTTCGAGGATCCTAATGCCACCTGGACGTTCGCAGGTACTCTTTTTCACTGCGAGTCGTCGGTGCCTGGAATAGGCTTCCCGAGGACGTGATAACGACGGATTCCACGGAGACATTTAAACAAGGACTGGATGCATATTTACTTGAAAAGTGACGCTTAACTGGACAAAACAGCTCTGTTATACCAAATCAACGCCTTGCATACACTAACCGTTAATGCGGGTGATTGTTATCTCATTTTGCCTTTACTACCTAAAACTCAGTGTTACCGAGTATCAGTTCCGCATTCTCCATGTCAACATTTTGTAGCATGCCCGTGTCACTGACAACACTTGAGTAGCACGTTTAGTTGAGTCGAAATATTGTATTACCGTTTTCAATAGGGTTATCAAAAGCATTGCCTGTTACCCTTAAAATATACAGACCTATACTAACCTATCTGTAGAACGAACGACAGCATTTTCTCCCATAGAATCTATGCCAGATTTTGAAATGTTTTTGTCTTAAAGTATACGCCTATCCGCACAGGACTTCATGTATCTCCATAGTCTGATATCGTCAGAAAACATGACGGCGATGTAACTCAGGTTGTTGACGCAGTCGATGACATTGATTAGGAAGAATTGTAGCAGCCGTCTATGTACCCCTTTGCTGGGCTGCAAACGCGCCACGGCTGCGCACACTAAGCTTTGATCTGTCTCGCTGCAATCCCGACCACACCACACTTCTGGTCGACATTCTGCCTACATCATGCAAAGCTTGTCAGTACCCCCGCGTGAGGTCGGAGCCATTCAACGCACATCTTCTCGCCGGTTGGTTACACTGGCGGACAGAATAGACCTGTGGCCTAAGCAACTTTACACAACACTTTTTGGCGGCAGCGACCCACAGCAAGACACCGCGACTGATGCGCTCCCGAGCAGACGCTTAGCCTTGTCACAAGCAAACGGCCCATTCACGGCGATCTGTCCTGCGTACAGAATAAACCACTTGTCATCTATTTCCGACTTCTGGTACTAGACGGAGCGACATTACTGTATGTGGTTTAAGTGGATCTTACATCCTTGACCAAAAAAGGGTAACGACCAAAGGCCGGACCCTGGGGTACAGCACTTGAAACAGAGTTGGGGGTTGACTTCATGTCCCCAACACATTAGACTTGCGATCTCACTGTGGAGAACTGTGCGATTCATACAAACAGCTTGTCTCCTATTCCAATTTCTGACAGCTCCTAAGTTAGAAGTATGTGTGCAAAGCTGTCGAACGCCTTCATGAAATCAGAGTGGACGACGTCAAGTCTACCCGCTTTGTTCAGTGCATGATTCCACTGCCTAGTCGGAAAGAACAAATTGGTAGGACAGGAACTGTTCTATCTGAAACTGTGTTCGAGGCCCGAGACTGAGTGTTTCTCTTCCAGGAACTTTGATGTCAATTTCTTATCTATTTTTTATATCTCTTTACAACAGATGCACGCTAGACTGGCAAAACAATAGTTATTCGCTCTGGTTCGAGGAGAACCATTACATATCGGGTGGATGTTTGCTGTTCCTCATTTGGATGGCAGTCTTTCCAGTTCAAATAATGAATGGGATATATGCACCAGTGGTTTGGAGAGTTCGCTTGTCAGTTCTTTTAAGAAATTCGCCTGCACGATGTCCAGACCCGATGACTTACCTCCTCCGAGATTTCGCAACGATCCTTCTAAAACAGCTGTCGAGTAATAGACCTGCGTTTGCGACGGGACTATTGACAATACGAATGTGACATTCCGTTTTCTTAATGAATACAGAAACAGAGAATTGGCCTGAGCCTTCGACTTTCTCTTCGTACTCAAGGAAATCTACGGTATTGTCACCCTGAGGTACTGCTACCGTGCACTGTTTTTAGTTGACTATGAACGTGATCGACAAAGGTATTGGGCTTCTGTTCAGCCCGCTGAATTGTCCGGAATTCACAGTCCTTCCTTGACTAACGGATCCGCCTTTAGGCAAAATTTCGTTAACGACGAATTTCCTCGAGTATTTTTGTGAACTGGCTTTCCTTAATATCGTCCGCTTCCTATTTTCCTTCATCAATTGTCGATTAAGACCTCTTTTCAAGGTTCGGATTTATGTGTTCTAATACATTGAAATACAAGCAAATGAACAAAAGCCGTGTAACTGTTGGCTTGTTGCGTCTCCGTCATGCCTCGCGGCCTCTCTGCGAAGCTTAAAAAGAAGATAGCTAACGAGAACAAGTCGATTCTTTCCTTTATAATACATTCTGGTTCGCCAAAACAAGTTGCAACTTCGTCTGACATCTCGAAACACGCAAAAAGTCCTAACAGCATCCATCTGGACACATCCGATGGCAAAATTGAACCGCAAACGAAGACACCTAATGATATATTTAGACACAAGTATCAAAGCAGCTATCCCCGCACATGCCCTCGTTTTAAATGGATTCCAGGTAAGTCAGTCGTGTTGCCTCTGAATCTCGAAGACACCACATTCACTGTGGACGCGTTCAAATATGGCAGTATTTCGGGATGCACTGCATATTTTCTGACCCATTTCCACTATGACCACTATGGAGGTCTATCAAGGGTCTTTACAGGAAACATATACTGCAGCGAGGTAATGCGTTGTCACCCATATAGTTGCCTCTCCAGATAACCAAGAACTTCCTTCTGCAGAACTTTGGATGCAACCTCAATGTGCACGCCTTACCAATGAATACTTTTGTGAACATCCAAGGCTGTGATGTAATGCTTTTGGATGCAAACCAGTACATACGCATTATTCCTTATTTTGCACGTCAACATGGTTTTCATCTCCAAATTCTCACTTCTGTTTATATGCCCGGACCCCTTATACCGCCTTATCCCTTGGATTTAGTAATTTGCGTCTGTCTGTCAGTCATACTTTAGAATGTATTGTAGACTCTTAGGTGGAGACTATCACGCCTTTCTAGGTTGCAGAAGGGGGGAATGGCAGCCCTTATTATTTCCCTTTTGCCACTTTTAAGTCCTTATAGTTACATACACTTGCGTGCCGAAACAGATATTTCAGCCCACAGCCTTACTAATTTCAGGTAGCACTTCAACAGAAGTTCGGGCTTGCCAAGTGCGCTTAGTTAATACTTTTATGCCATTGCTACATCGCGGACGGTTACCATCTGATCCTAAGCCAGTTTGTTTACTTTAGGAAGACTGAGACCTCCTCAGTGCATAGGCATTCTTAAAGTTCTCAAAACTAGTTTGTTTGATTTCTTCAAGTATCTGCAGGAAATAGGCACCCTATAAACACAACACAGTGACTCGGCAGAATAATTTCAGTAAGAATTTGCGAGCAACAAAACCTGACGAACTTAGGCCATTAACGATCGTACATACGGATACCGAGAATTTAGGCATAAAAATGGGACCTGACAGTCAAAGTATGGTCCGTAAAAACAAGCGAACTTAACTTGAGGTTATGGTGTTTCATAGAAAGTGAGCACGTGAAGGTTGTCGCGACATCTGGGAGCAGCCTGACGCAAGGGTGATGAGCTTTCAGTTTGAAATTCATGTCTAATTGTTGTCTACGCACTTGGTTTGTGCGAGACCGGGGTGCCCACATGAAGAAAGTTTGGGGTCCTACCATGGTGTGGGGTAAGCATCCGCCTCATATACTGCTTAGTAAATTGTGTTTCCGCAAAAAGAGCTCAACAATTTCCGCTAGAATCCGAAAGGTGAGTGAAGGCAATTGGCGACTGTAAGTCGAGTAGCGAGGTATGGCAGTTATTCGACCAAATTTGGCCTTCGACCGTCGTAATAGGTGACATTCACCGTGGGCCCCACGGGTTGGGCGCATCATCGGTGACTTGCAGTCTGATTATCTTATATTGAGATAAGCTTGCACAGCGTCAGCGACACCTTCCTCTGATGGCAAGACAATGTTCAGCCGACCGGAGGCGGGTGCGAACACATTGGCTGACAACACCAAACGACTCTTCTGCGCGTGCCACTCTCGACCTGGCGCTCGTTATATGTGCTGAGCTTCCGTAGGGGCGTTTTGGATCCTCCACGCACGCATGTGGTATTAGGGTCACGCTAAGGAGCCATCGCGGCCGAGCACTCAATCTCTAGAAGAACCGATTTATCACGTCAGTTGACAACTTTACAAGTCATGACTTAACGTGTCTTGATGGATTCGAGCGCGATAGATTTGTTTTGCTGAGGGATGCATTCATTTTCTATGAGGATGAGTTCCCAGTGTCAGGCTCTAGTCCTTCCGTGCACCGGTCTGCCAACCAACAGGTGATGGGATTGGCTGCAGTGGCTGGTGCGGCGTGAAGGCCTAGGTCGAAGGCGTGCCACGCGCATGTATGGTTAGGGACTCGCGCAGACTTCTATGCCCGACGGACGCGTGCCATAAACCAGTCCGACTTAGCTATAGTCCACATGGTCCACTGTGGGGATTAGGACTTTCAAATGATTCTGTCACGAAGGACATGTGGGTGAAGAAATGCGATGAAGAGGAATAGGAACAAGTGTAGGTAGAGTAATGGAAGTGTCTCTCAGCTAGGAGGAACTCGCTTTGTAACTTAACAGCGGCCCATAAACGCTGCCTTATGTCGGGTTAGTCGAAACATTTGTCACAGACACAGCGGCAGCATGACACTCGGATCTCATGACACTGTCCAGAGACATCCGAAAGTCGAATTCGAAATGCAGGCGAGGAGTCGTGGGTTTGGTGTACTTTCTGTGAGATCCGGTTATTTCGTTAGGAGGCTCACAGTCGAAACTATTTCAAATACACCACTTGTTGAAAACCCACAGGTCTGCCAGAAGTGACTGGGGAAGGTTGCCTTGCGTCACCATCTCGACTGACTCGGCTTGGCGCAAACGTTTGCGAACAGCCCCACTGCCCGATGCCCCTCGTACTCGGGAGATCCCTGGGATGTAAAGAGTGCTTAAGAAAATCATGATGACTATGGGGTCTGTCCTGTCGTGCTAATTAGTGCGACAAACTAACTTTCTCCCTTGTTCCCATTTCGTCTGATGACAGGTTGGTGTCACCAGCTCGAAAATTCACGAATACAACTCGATTTTTCCGAAGAACCTCTTTCTTTTTTAGTATATCGGCCCGCGAATGCATACCACCTCTGATCTACTGCATATGCACATATATATATAAGTGACTGAAATACTCTAGACGTTTACTTTGTTAGTTCCTTTTTCGCTAGTTTTCGTTTCTTTTAATGGTACATCTTCCCACCCGAATGAAGCTCTTGAATCCTAGCTTACATGGCGAAATCTAAGCATATAGTGACGAAAGTAAAAGTATAGAGCGACATCGCGTTATTTGGAGGGAGGGTGTTCCAAACAGAGGAATTCCTTACTGAGCGTATCGCTGTTACCAGCTCAGCAATTACGCTTCATACGATGACGATCACTATCGTCCCTAAGCACTGTATTGACATACGTTTTTATTTTTACGTCAAGTCTAGTGTAGGTCGATACAGCCCTGAAGTGGTATTCATTCGAGGTTGAAGGCTAGTGCGCGGGTGTAACTTAGTCATATTTCATCTTAAAAACGAGGGATGTGGCCGCAGACTCACTTTCTCTCCACACTGTTTGGTCTTTAGTTTGCTATTTTTTCTTATCCCTTTGTGTGTGCTCGTCGACGACACTGTCTATCGACTACAAAGATCTAGCCTTTGATAATTTAAATAAACTTTTATTTTTCCGGTGTTGAACAGTTGCCGGACATGTCGGCATGGTTACGAATTTTACTGATCTTTTTAGATTGGATCACATATAATACAAACTAAGACTCACTGAGGATGGTTCATCTTCTACGCCACCTAAAGGCTCCGTTAAATATCGGCCGTGCTGGATCACCTTCATACGGAATTTTAAGCTTATTATTTCTTATTTTAGTTGTCCCGGCTCCGTCATGATCCTCTTCCGCTTAGTGCTGCAAAATAAGGTGGTCCTTCATACAGGTGACTTCAGAGCACAATCGTGGATGCTGGAACAGCCAAGTGTTTTAAAACACTATATACAGTCGCCGGTGCCATCTTCGTGTGCACGAATAACTACTCTTTTCTTGGATACGACGTAAGGCAATGCTGGAACGTCATGAACTATAGTGTGCGTTTTAGCCTACAAATGCTTTCTACTTCATTTGTGCAAGTAGTCTTAGAAGGTTAGCAATTTCTTCAACCGTCTCGTCGTCTGACAGTGACGGCTACTGAAGCGCTTTTCGTTCCCTCCTAGTTACTGTTGTCCCACTTATGGGTTTCCTACTCAGGATGCTGTCATCGCGGCTGCTGTAAATGTGACTCGTGAATTCCTCCTCTCCGACCCCTACACTCTTGTGGTCTGCGGGATGTACAGCATCGGAAAGGAGCGGTTTGTTTTAGGTGAGGACACGTCACTAATTCCCATGTCCCCACCACATTCTCTTAAACCTATTACCCCAACCCTCCCTTTTTAAGGTGATAATTTTGATTTGAATGCCTTGAAAGTTCTGAAGCTAAGTTTTTTTCTTTTCCTCGCGTACTTAGTACATATTCTTGTTCTAGACAGATTACAATTCATTTGGATGATTTTGTTTGGAGTCTACCTGGTTGCCTCGAGACCGTGCGTTCCACAAGACCCCCGTACGTAACACGGATTGCGACTACAAATGTGCATTTGGGTCAATCGCTGAATGCGTAGCCCTGGACCTGGGACAGGTTGCAATTGCCCCCACTTTCGTAGTCTGTTTTTTCCGTCAATCGGGATGGTTCGATGAGGACAACACTGAGATATCGTGCTGTTTTCGACTTAAGCCTCGAATTGTCCATACACTTGGCACCAACCCTCCTGCTTGATTGCGTAGTTTGACCAAGCTTAAGACTGTCATTACGCTCAAGGCCGTTGTTCTCGGATTTGGTTTCTTAGCTTAACCTTAATTCTTTTCCTGAATTTGCGGAAAATCCCACCGGTCAATCGTTGAGCGAAAAATCTTGGGAATAATTCAGCAGGGCCAACGCTGAAAAAACAATAGTAACAAGATCTCAAGGCGGAATCTGCTGAATGACCGAAACAATCGATGTTAACCAGAAGCACCTTGCTGCCCCTAGGTGACTAACGCTGCTGTTGAGATTAAGCCACTAATGTCGCTTCGGCGATTTGAGAAAGCCAATATCGCAAAACAAATTTGAGTATGAAACCGCATTATCTCCCTAAGTGTACAATTAACTGCACGCCGATGCTTCCAAATTCAACGCTGTGCAGTATGAAACCAATGCGAACGACGCCGACGTTTAAGCAAAGCCTGTCCCTGTAGGGCGGACGGTTCGCCCCCAGTCAAAACACAGCTTCTACTTTTTAGGTCTTGTGAAGGCCCTTGGTCTGACAATTTGGTTACCATCCAAGCAAAGGCGTCTAATTGAAGCTGCAGCTGGTGGTGGTTGTGTGATCTGTTCCGACCTCCTACAACGTCAGGCGCCGTCGCGGACAGTCGCCAACCTCGTTGTGGTTGACATGGGCAAGCTGAACGCACGCAGTCTTCGTACTGAATTCTGCCCCTCCACCGGCTCCGCTGATCGTCGCACCCTGCTGGCCTGGCGTCCTACGGGCTGGACGCACAACGGTGGGACCAAAAAACAGACATCTTCTGCAGCTCTTTCACGCTTAACTTGTCTGGACCTTATCCAAAGCCTGGCCGACTGTCTGTCTGTCATCCACGCTAGTGTCGGACTCACCATCCTTGGTGAGCACATGTGCCCACTCCTCCGCCTCTATTTTTCATTCCGAATTATGCTCTAGCCTGCGTTCTGCTATCCTTTTCTATGCGTTTCCCCTCTCTAGTGCCTTTGTGCAGCCTTCTGGTCATCTTCGCAATGAATCTTTCAATTTCCCTTGGCCAGCCCTTCCAGCCGCATTCTTACTTAGATTGCTTGGATGTAGTCTAGTTGCGCGTTATCCTCCATTTACTGCGATTAGTTTCTAAGGAGATTAGTAGACCGGAGATGAGTCTGCCTGTTGCCTGTATATTCTAGCGGCCAGATGCGTGCAGCGGTGGTGGATAATGGAACAACCCTCAGCTAAGTTTGGCTGTAAAATCAACAGACCTTCATCCCCGATGAATGAATCGTTGTCAACCAACAATGGGAGTCCTATAAAGGCACAGGCGAAGGTCTGACACACTAGCTGCCCTAAAACGTACCCCCGACGTCCCACGACGGCACTAGTGAGTCTAGACCATGAATGTTTATTAGGTAGATGCTCCATCGGGAAAAGACTCACACAAACCTGGCGACTGCCGGCGACTTCCTATACCTCACGAGGCAATTGCTAGAACAGACTGTCACGATTTATACTACAACTTTCGCTTCAACCAATACCCTTCTGATCCCCGGTTAAATGGCATTTTCACCTGCAGGCAAATGTCTACGCTTGTTTTTTTCCAACTTGGAACCCTTTTGAATTACAAAACTGATGATATTTGACTAATAGGACAATTTCATCTCTTCATCATATTTTTGCATCTTAGTGGCCAAGGCCTTACGCAGTTGTCATACTGGGTGCTACAATGCGAACCAGCGGCTTCATATCCGAAAAATTATACCATGGCATATTCATTTTACGGACTCGCTGCACTGCTTTCCTGGTAAAATCGAACATGATTTTCGCCTTGCCTCACGCACTAGGCTGAGGGGTGTGGTGTATTCAAAGAGATCGCATGGATTCCAAAAACTACCTTGGGTTTGGTCGGCTGACTTTAGCGAATGGAAGTAGGAGCACTGCAGCGTTCTGCTTGTTTTTGCCGACAGCCAAGTAACCCTGCCATATTTTAATCAGGGACTGAAAACCCGTGTCTTAAGTATCAACTCCATCCTTTTGTAAGGGCGAAAAACCTCCACGTGGGTATGTTTCTTCCTAGATACCGTATATGTGCTATATCGGGAAATGTTAACCGGAATTCTGAAATATGTTTTCGATTCTGAAAGATTACCCAGTTAGAATTATCATATTAATTATCATGCGACATAATTTTGTACTCATTTGATAGCAACTTGCGTCTTCTCCAAATTTTCTACTCGAAGAGGGAGTAACTTTCAGTTTAAAAAAGTTTCAAATTGTAAGAGTTTTTTAAGAACGTGAAGTGTTTATTCTTACAGCATCACACCAGCACGCTTATTAGTGCTACTGATAAAGTATACAACCTGGTCCACATCCATTGCAAAATTTTATGAGCGCTACATGCCATCTTTCTAACAACGTAGAGGAACATATGATGTTCCTTTGACGGCATGTATACAGCATTGTAGATTGAAAACTTCAAATGTAAGTGCAGCGGCAGGTGGAACAAAGAATTATTGAAGAACTGAGAAAGTTTTTAAAAACCGAGACATTCTGCCTCTCACCACATGAAACATTTGGAGGGGCCGCAACTCGTTATTGAATGAGTACAAGAATGAATATTTTTGTGCACGTTTTCTGAATTTATAAGGACATCGAAAATCACTGGTAATAATCCACGCCACTCAAATAATCTTTTTTTCACACAGTATACTTTTTGTAGACGACGGGAAACTCATTCGAAAGCCGGCACCATGGTATGACAAAAATATTTTAGGATTATGCTGCACGATAATTAGTATTAAAACCATACTTAAATAATCTTTTAGAATCGAAAACGTGCTTCAGAATTTCGATCAACATTTCATGGGATAAGACATCCACTATATACTGCGTTTTGGACACCGTTCTAACCGTTCGTAAACCACCAGTTTTTACGCTGATCCAAATGTTGTATCTTTACCGTTTAATTTTTTCTTGGCGAAGCCTGCTTGTGTTGTCTATGTCGTTATCCACGCTATTCATTAAAGATGCTAAACCACCCAGAATTTTCACAAAGCTGGATCTAAGCTTCTGTACGTATAGAACGGGCAATCTTCTCAAATAGTATTTTACACGCGCTTTAAACGTTGCTCACTGGTACAATTATCACCTTGAAGACCTACAAGTTACCTGTTTTGCACGTTCAAACTCCCCCCTTAAATGGAGACAATGTGGCTTTTTGATATCTCGGCCCTCACACATTCTCTTTTTGTGCCTCCATTTAGGGGCCGCATATAGCGAACACAGCAGCTTTGAAGAACTAAAGAATTTCGTTACCGCTCTGCGACCTCTCAAAGTCCAGCAGACTGTGTTCGGAAGTTCGGTTAAGGAGGCCAAGAAGCACATAAATTCCTGGCTTTCTGGGACACCACAAGTCTCCATTGTTTCCTCATCTGCTCCCTCCATCGCTAGTTTTACATCCTCATCATCCCATGATAACGCTGAACCTCCATCTGTATCAGAGACGCTACTGTCGCTGCCGTCAACGTGGTCCGTCACGCCGGAATTGGACTCTCTTGCCGGCATCTTTGAAGAGGATAGCAAGAACTCCACTTGATACCTTCTTTCAGTTTATTTCAGTTTATTTGATAAGGATGATAAGCAAAGCCTTTGAAAACCCTATTGATAACATGTCAACTCGTTAGAAATAACTGTACAGTAACAATGAAAATGTTCGCTATATACATAGTACTTGATTCATTTGAGTAGCATTGTCACAGAGAAAAATACTTATGCTTTTTTCATCCTGCATTTCCTACGAACTACCTCGCTATACTTTTATACGGTTTGAGCTTCCTGCTCTTTTATATCGACAAATTATACATACCTACGGAGCCTGTTTGCTTTGGGAAGCCAGTGGGCCGGTGTGTGCCCATTCATGTGTAATTAAGTACCAGATTTCCAGCGACAGAGGATGGCAGGTGGCGAGACACTGATTAAATTCGCTTCGGTGGAGCGCTTATGGCTCATCTGCTTGACAGCGATGGTGGACCATAAGCGCCGTGTGCGCGCACGTTTTTGTGTTTCTGACCCCAGCTTCTGGTCAAGTTTATGATTGGTTGGATGAAACCAGGGATAAGCTCGAAACTATTTCACATCAATCTATCCCCCAGTCCCTGTGGCTCCCTCTCAGACAATGAGCTGACGACTCATTGGTTAGAGCATGGGACAGATAACCAAAAGAGCGCGGGTCCGAGCCTCAGGTGCCCCAAACCTGGAGTTGGGTGAAGCTGATTGACGACAGCTAATATGCCAGAAATAGCCATCTCAGTCGCCCTTGTATTTGTTGCTAACTTCCCTCTGTGTATGCAGCTGGTCAGTCCATCTGGTTTCGACGGGTGCCAACGGGCACTCCGATTTTGCGGCGAAAGGAAGGGAGGTCGCGCACGTTCACCAGCGGGTCGGCCACGGAGAGGCGAAAACTAATCCACAATGAAAAACAGGTCCGGCGTCCAGCATGGCTGCAATAACTACGAGGCGGGCGGCAGGACCGAGCAAATCGAGACTGTCAGGAAGTTACCTCATCACTGATTGTGGGGACGGGCTAGTAGACACGAGAGACAAGGGATCCCGTTGGCGGATGGCCAACTTATGTTCGTTGACACGGGTCCCAAGTCGTCGGCCGATATGCCCAACATAAACGCTAGAGCAGTTTGCACATGGAATGCGGTAAATGACACTTGTTTGCTGCTCCTTCGGTATGGGGTCTTTTACCCGGGGTAATGTGGTGCGCAATGAAGACGCCCGTTTGTGGACAATGGAGATGCCGAACTGATTTAATTGTCGAGCGATCGCTTCGGAAAGTCTCGGCATGTAGGGCAGAAATAGAATTTCCGTGATACCCTGTCACCGTTAGAATCGACGCTTTGTGATTGTCTCTGGCGTTTGAAACAATTTTTTACAGGGCTCACCGGGTATCCGTTGAGTCGGAAAAAGCGATACAGGTAAGCCAGTTCTTTCTTGAGTAAATCGGCGCTACTGCCGTAACGATAGGCCCTGTGGAAAAGTGTCCAAACACAGCTTCGTTTATGGGCAGTTGGGTGGTTACTCTGATAGTTCAGGATGCCCTCAGTGTCAGAGCTTTTCCGATAAATGGTTGTTGCGAGGCCTCCGTCACTGAGTCTTTGTATGCTCACATGTAGGAACGGGAAGGTGCCTCATTTTGCTTCTTCACGAGTGAATTGTAGCGCTGGGAAGGCGCCATTCAAGCTCTGGTGAAATCACTCAACTTCACAGGTCTTAACGATGACAAATGTGTCATCTACGTATCTGAGCTACGCTTTCGGTTGGAAATTTTGTACAACATCTTGATCTAGTCGTTGTAAGACTAGTTCTGTGAGTAGCCCCGAAATTGGCGAACCCATTGGGTTGCCCTTTACCTGTTGGTAATAGTTGCCATCGAATTGGCAATAATTATTGAGGCAGAGCTTAAGCATTTCTAAGACGTGGCGTGTTGGAAGGTCGATGGGCTTGTCTCGTAGGCGTCGGGCCAAGCCCCCATTGGCAAGGTCATGTGGTATTGAGGAAAACAAAGCGACAACATCAAATGAAAGAATGCTTTCATCAGGACTTACTGTAAGACCTTGAATATTTTCAAGGAATGCCTGAGAGTTTGTGATGCTGTATTGTGATCCATCGGTGAGATGCTTCAGATGCCTGTATAGTCATTTGGCTAGGCCATAAGTTGGCGATCCGATGAGTGGCCCTATTATCCTCAATGGTGCATCTGGTTTGTGCACTTTTGTAAGGCCATATGCATGTGCGATATGGGGGTCACTCAGAGTCATGAATTTAGAGTAATTGGAATTAATCAGCCTTAGTCGAGTAAGTTCATTCACCTTCTTTATGGCCGCGGCCTGCTTTTTCGTTGAGCCCTCAGCGAGTGGTGCGTAAGTTTCCCTGTCATTAAAAGCTGTGTTTGCTTTTTGCACGTAATCAACCTTTTCATGATGACGGTTGCGCCACCTTTGTCAGCAGGTACAACTACAATACTGTCATCAGTCTTCAGAGATCGCAACTCCTTTTCTTCATCCACGGTCAAGTTACGGTGATATTTTCTTTGTCGAAGAAGACCACTGACACAACAGCGTATGTCCGCACGAACGTCTTCAGGGATAGCAGAAGTCAGTAAGACGGCTTCAAGACTTGCTAGGAAGTTTGTTGTCGCTTCATCGGTATGATTGGATGTAAGTCCTTCAGACAGTAGGCTTATCTCGGCGGGTGTTAGACTCCTTTTCGAAGGATTAACGACTCTCGCGGACCTGCTGCACTCGTCGGTAGGACGGAAAAGGGATTGCAGTTTTTCATTCAACTCGACTCGCTTTTTCCTTCTGGCGTCTGTTGTGGTCGCATTTATTCGTTGCAGTACGACTTCGAAAATAGCTTCAGGTAAGGATGAAAAGCACTGGTGCCTAAGATCAGATATTGTGATCTCAAATCTAGAAAGTCGATGGTGTACATCTGATATAACGGCAAATAAAACACGGAATCCGTATTTGCGCGCGAGTAGCCTTCCAGTCTCATTAGGTAAAGTCGGCTTGAAGCGAAGAGACTTCGCCAGAATTCCATGATCGCGACAGCGGTGAAGGAAAGTCAGTTGCTCGGATGTCGCCGCCGGTCTCTGTAATAATTTCCCCCAGCGTCTGGTGATACGTCGCGTATGACGCCCAAAATTATGATGAATAACGGAGGTAGTATGCATTCCGAGACGATATAAAAAAGGAGAGGGTTCGTCGGAAAATCGAGGTATGCTCGTAAATTTCAAGTCAGTTACACCAACCCCTGTATATATAGGGGGGCCAGGGATTGACATCGCCTATTGAACCGACGCCTTACTGTCAATCATCTATCGTAAACACACCATGAAAAAAATCTCCAGGATTAGAACCAGTAACTATCTCCCCCATAACGATCATTCATTGAAAACGACAAATGAAGCAGAGACGCAGCGAAGTTTGGGCCTATTCACTTCCGGATGGGTCATTTCGGACTAGTAACAAAGGAAAACAGTTTTCGCCATGGATGGTGAAATATGCGGAACCCTCAACCATAACTGATGTCAACTGCCTGTTCACATTGGACGAATACACCTATTTCGGAAGCATCATGGTCGACAGATAAGTTGCAGCCTGACTAGTTTTCTAGACGCTTTATTCCAACGTAGTGAATCGTCGATCATTATCCCAACGGTGAATGTCTTGTCAAGGCCTTCGTACGGCGCGAAAAGATAGGCGATCTACCAAGGCCGGGAATAGAAGCTGAACAACTACTTTCCCCCAGGCTGTCTCCGAAGAATATCAAAGCTAAGGTTCAAAAAGGGATTCCGGACACTCAGATTCCTAAACCGACTTTCACACACAGCGCATATGAATTATTGACGAGGGCTCCACTTTGAGTGGACGGCTACATCTGGAGGACGAGGGAGGAATGCCTGCCAAAGCTGATGTTACTACTGGTGCTCGTCTCCAGAAAAGCTGAAAGTGACATTAGGGTCACATTACAAGTCTCGCTGAAGTGCCTCTGAATAAATCAGGGCAATTGGCAAACCCTTGTGTAGAATCAGCAGACATGGCCATCGACTGTTAAAACATGAACAGCATCCTTCTAAGCCAATCTCATACGAGATCAAGGCGACGCGGCTGACTTGCAAAACTAGAATTCCGCAGACTAACCCTGCTAATGCTCAACGCCTACTGTCGCTCCCGCACCACCAGCGTACGTATGTTCAATGTCCGATCAGTCTTGTCGGGCACCTACACCTGCGTAGCAGTGGAAGCACGCTCAAACGGCCGGTCTATTTCCGGACCACTCGCATCACCAAGAAAGCCACCCCCTCCATATGTCCTTAGTGCAATCGGGCACCCCAACCGCGTCTCGCCCTCGTCAGATACCGCCATCACGCCGTCAGTTAAGTAGAAAAAGAACAGCCTGCAGCGACCCTGCTATACCCACATTTTGACCACACTTTATAGACACTCAGTGACTTGGTCGGAAAACTGCGCACTCGCCGTCGGACTAGTGGGGGATCACACCACCAGTCACCAAGCTCCCTACACTGTCCAGCCTCTTCGCACGCATTCAAGCGCCACAATGGCCATTTAGGATGAATAACAACTAAGGCACCACAAATCATTCAAACGATGACCTCTGTTGCGTAGTTGGACTTTTTCGATAACGACGGGTAATCGGTCGAACATCCAAAGTATTTTCGGCATATGCAAATATATGTCGACCTTAATGCCATGGAAACGATGAATTCAAAACTCCCCTATTTTACCCCATAGCTTTTGGTCTATATGAGCGTTCGGTAATCACACCCAACTTACTCGAACGAGCTTACATAATTCTGACGATATTTCAATGTACTTTTTCCTTATGCTGTAAGGAAGTGAATTTTCAGTGTCAAAAATATACCAAGTTTTCTGCACAAACGATCTCTCGGGGCGCGCACCGATAAGGCGTTTAAATGCCCTAATTTTGATTTGCCGCGGCAACCACAAGCTTTGCTCAAATCCCAACTAAAACACGTTTAAAACCCCACTGCCAGTAAAAAGTGAGCAGAGTCACGAAAGCCAACCTCATTTCCGCCACAGGTGATAACTGCCACAAACAATCGGTCAAAATGTTTGTTTTCCTTTCAAAATGAAGAGCATCCACATGACACCGGCGGAGTGACATTGAGGTCACTACCACTGCCGGTGCTACCGCAAAAGTGCAGCCGCTGAGACACAGGAGGGGCCATGCTGGGGTGGGAGGAGGAGCAGGTGACGAAATGCAACCAATCGACGTCATGTGGGACAAATCACGTCGTGCGATCATGCGTTAGATTTGTGGAGCAGCTGCTCAGACGATTTATGCGCGTCGCCTTTTGATGACTCATGTGATGCACTCGAGCCTTGCTGAGGGCTTGGCAGCACAAAAAGGGGCGCATGAGCTCACGGATAGACTTAAGAGGACTCTAAATTCAGAACGAACCATGAGTTATCTTCATGCGGTGCTTCATGCGCTGCCTACAAATAATTAACTGGGACTGTCGGCCCCAGTCTACAGATTATAGTAGCCATATTATCATTCCTAACTGGAATTGTGCGACCTATTTGAAATGTTAAGATCGGTCGCCTGAAGGCTTTGAATGTGATATAAACCGCTCATCAAAGGCCGGTAACAATCGGGAGATGGCACCCAAAAAAATCCGTCTAACCAAAGCAGCCTGTCTTGCGGGATAGGTGGTAATAGGGGTTTTATGGGTGGTGGCTGGTCGGGATGTACGATACTAGCCGACGGAACGCCTTATTTGAACAAATGAATGATCTAAGTTGGCCCGCTCTCCGTTCCGTTATTACAAAATGGGTCGCCAAAGACAGCACAGTGGTAACGGACGAGTGGAAGGCGTATAATCCTCTTCCCTCAGAAGGTTATCTACATTTCTCTGTTAACCACTCAAAGAACTTCAAGGACCCTACCACCGGACGGTACAGCAATGCCATTGAGGCATACTGGAGTAGACTGAAAAGGAAACTCTACGACGAAGACCCTTTATGTGGTCGAGCTGTGTGGGGTCACATAGACGAAGTACAGTATCTTCTTTGGTTTGACCTCAATGCCATGCCTTTGACAGATGCCTGGGAACTGTTCCTGTCCCATGCTGTGCTGACTTATCCTATTTAAAAGTGATTTTGTTTTGTAATAAACTGCCATAATACGAATGTATGCCGTATATTAAAGTGTACGTGCGTAACGATGGAGAAGGTTGGGTAACAGCGACCATCGTCCGGGTAACCTCCTGCGATGTTCGTTACGCCAGCCCATGTTAGGCCGTCGGGGAAAGTCCAAGTAGTGAGTGAAAGTAGGCCTGCAACCGCTGATATAGCCCGAAGGCGTTCGAGTCCACTGTTAAAGGTATTATTTCTAGGTAACGGATTTTTTGGGTGCTATCTCCCGATTGTTACCCAAAGGCCTTCTCAAATGTACGGTGTCAAGTAAATCAGTAAAGCTGCGGAGTCTGTTTTCATAAAGCAATCGTCAGACTTAGTAAGACTCCCCCGGATCGTCGGACAACTGAGAATTCATAGAAAATCTATCAACCTAATCTGGATCAAATTTTTTTGGAGCTGATTTTAATACTTCTATTGTTTTCGAAATGCAGTATGGGCAAACACACTGCTGTAGATTAACACTGCACAGACATGAATGTATTTTCGCTAGAGTAAATAGGATCAGAGAGGTGTGCTGACGAGGTTTTAATTATTCCTCTCGATGTTGCCTACTTTTAGTTAATTCGCCGAGCATGGTCGCAATGGGGTGTCAGGATAAAAAAAACATTTCAGCCGACATTATTTCCTACACATAGTAATGCAACTATGCCGGCACATGTGCATTTAATTAACTTCAGCAATTTGGCCTAAGCTACTTTACCGTACAGGAGTTTACGGTAATACTTAGGTACTTAATGTACCAAAAAGAACATTCAGTACTTGTCACCCGAAAGGCGCGGGAGAGCTTCCAATGGAAACAGGACTACACGAATGTGCTACTGTTTACACCTTTGTCTGCTATTTGTTGGTAAAAAGCAGAAAGCCAATAAAAGTGCTTGCAGCAGCTTGCACAAGAGTAACCATGTTAACTGACGACGTGTAAGTGGGTAACCTTCAATATAAAAGGCCGCAACTGATCAGGCAAAAATGTTCTTCGCTATTTGCTCTGTGGCTAAAGTGTGTCACACTTCTGAAAACATTCTAATGAAGATTCTTGGCACCTTAACCCGTCAAAATGATAGGACAGACATATTAATAAGACTATGTAAAACGAGTCTGAATATAAGGTAGACATTTTTCAGCAATCATATTTCAACCCTAGACTAGCTGACAATATCCGGTGCCCATTTTGTTGCACCTGTTATATTCACAACAGATTTTTTCATAGTCGTTCAGAGTGCTGCACGTTTTACAACCTTGTCCTTATTCTTTTTCGTCAAGTCTATGTATATCAACTTTAACGATAGCTTCCACTACGGTTGCACTGAAAAAAACACGTGATTAGCCCACACAGAAATCTTCCTCACCTCCAGCCTTTTTTGTCTGCAGGCGCTGGTCACATCGAGGGACCTAATGGCGCGAAAATTAGGATTGGCTTAATGCGACCAGTAAGTTAGCAGGGGAGGAGGCTATCAATAACTGCTACTCAACTGACGTATGCGTGGAGTATCTGATTACAAAGAAACGGGCAATAAATGCAGGGCCTTAAAACAATTCTCCAAATTTCTCGAAAAGGATTATACGAAGAAAATAAAGATAACACAGCCAACAACAGGCTCACACTCAAGAATAAGCAAGACGACTAGCAGGCAGTTGTGTCAGAAGTCTGGATACAAAGAAACTACAACATATAGCATAACGAGGATATAATGTCTTCCAAAATATCTCCGTTTCGTAATACGCCCGATATGCTGCAGAAGTGGCTGGCTGGGAACGAACAGGATTTCGATGACGCGAGTTGGCGCAGTCTCAGTCGTCAGAGTTCAGGTTCCAGATTTCTTCGGCGTTTTCTCGTGCCCACCGCCTCTGCCTTGACTGTATGTCTCGGCAGCCGATGCTTCAGCGCAAAGCCTTGGCATGGCATCAATCGATAACTTGACTTTCGTCGATTGGTACAGGACAAGCCTCGCTCTCTCCTTCACCCACTTGTCATTTATTCCTCCTCAGCACGCCGAACATTGTTTTCATGTTGTTTTACACTTATTCAATAAAGAGTACCAACTGCATTCTCGCCCCATGACATATGACTACAGTACCCTCCTACTGTCGTCCATTGTACTCGACTTGAAGTTATGCGTCATTCCACATAATGTCAAACGAACCCCCACTTCGTCCGTCGCCAGTCGTGAACTCCGTATTCTGGGTTCCCGAGCTCACGGATAGACTCTTACGACGGAAACAACCGTTTCATCACTATAGGAAGTACATGTAATACAGTCCTTTATAATTGCTTAGCACACAAAGCGTCGTATTGCACATTTGTCGTTTTTAATGAAAGTTGCAGTACTTTGAGAAAATAGTCCTTTCCCAGCACCCGTTACTGAGGACCTTAAGGGCATTTTTGAATGCACTTATGTTTTACTATTTAGCGACTTTCGCATGTGACGAAAGTAGTAGTCGAAGTCATTTTTTGGCCGATTGCTCAAAGCTCTGACCAATCTCTAAAGTCACTGCAGGGTGTAGCCGAGGCTATTGAAATTTTGAGGGTATACTAGAAAAGCGGATGCCTTCATGATCTCTATTTGCCCACAATTGAATTTACAGTGAGACACCGTAGCTGCCGAGCACCTATTCGTCTCTTTCGAGGATAGTCGTACTGCTTGCGTCTTATCATTACTTCGCATGATATACTCGGAAAATTCGTTAGTTTTCTTTCCAAGCCTCGGAGACAAGACGCCCCAGAGACGCTTCCCATGTTTTTAAACGCACTGGCATTTTCCAGTATGTTCGTTTTGCATATACGTGAAAAGTAGGATCGTCTGTAGAAGGCGCGGCCGACAATAATTGCACTTTTCTCCTCACGATGTAGGCTAGCATGTCAACCTCCTGAAATTCAAGCAATGTCTACCTTGTCCTAAATTACTTGAAGATTTTGGCCTCGAAAGAAAACTACCGCAAATCCATACGAATCCTTCGGACGGACCAGGCTCAAACACACTGCCATTGTGTAGGATGAAAATGAAACACCAGGAGCCTGCCATGACAGCGGTTCATAAACAACGCCTTCAGATTATAAGTTTGTAGTGTCAATCGGGTTGGTAGTTTTTCGGACAGAGCAGACGACATGCTGCCCATGCAGCTGGTCAGTCCTATCAATACCTGAAGTGTGACGATCTACGTATTACTTCTGTCATGGGTCAAATTCTCCCATCATAAACCTTCGATGTGCACATACGCCTCATCTGGGCATCGCTCTTCGCAATTCGGGCTCCTAAAGTTGTCACTTTCCGTTCTGTATCCAATACAACCGTAGGCAGCAGATCAAGCTCCTGCCTCCTTGAGACTCTAAAAAGAGGAAACGGAAGTGCTCACAGTATCGAGGAGTGTGTTTGGCTGACGTTTCGAAGAGCTTGGGAGGCTCTCCATTAGCAAAGCGTTTAGTGCAAAAACCGATCAGAATTTTGAATACGCAGCCTGAACCGGAACTTTGAAAAGAGGCCTTTTGACTGCTAAGATAGCTGGAGATGAGTGCAGTGATAGATGGACTTAATAACACCTGGTGGGTTTGCCAAAACATCCCAAGCAATGAAAGGCCCTATCCACTAGGACCCTTAGGCTCGGTTCCGGATAGAATAAGGGGGGAGGGACCCCAGCCGTGAGTGGATGGTCCTCCGTACAGAACAAATGAAGAATAGGTTGGGGCATTTCAGCAGCCAGATGAAGGAGCGCATCCGGCTTCGCCGGTGCAGACGT
>CACRXP010000095.1:1033221-1060380 GCA_902702965.1 Spirometra erinaceieuropaei
ATCATCATCATCATCACCACGGACAGTTCGACCCTTGAGAATGACGGCATCATCAAAGTCAACTAAACTTTGGTAGGTATTAGAGGCTCCAGAGTCAATCTAAAGGCACTTTTCTCACTTTTTAATGTACAATACGTTAAGGAGTGAGTTCTGATTTAGATAAGCATTTGTCCAAACGGAGATCCGTAAAGCAGTAAGCTAAAGTGCAGTTTGTCAGAGCTCGAGTGGGCGGTGTCCACTGAGACAACTGTTCGGGTGATATGAACCCGCCAGAAACAGAGGAGTTTCCATTCCACACTTAGGCATTCAAAACTAAGCATATCGAGATATTTCCAAGCCAAAAGTGCCAAAAAGTACCAGAGAAAGTGTCTTCCCCCGGGATAGCTTGCCTCTCAGTGTTTGTGCGTCGCTTTAGCATGCACGTATTTAGAAATAAACACTAAGGCTTGCGCGTCACTATTTAAGTGGATGGTTTTGGAAGGCGTCTCAGGAAGTGTCCTCTAAGGCCCCATAGCAGACCATAAAAACGAAGACCTCACTGATGGGTCAACTGTTAATAACGAAACACAACTCACGAAGAGTGCGCGACATCCACGAGTCTCAAATCACAAGTCGGGGCGAGAAAGTGGTGAGGACAGCCTTTTTTTTAGCGAGGCTGCACAATCTTTTTAGGGCTGGAGGGGCAGGCAGTCCCAGCAAGCGCGTCAGACACGTGGCCGCTTGGTAAATCGTGATTGGTTGACTAGATGTCAAGGCCAATACCGGTCAACTAATCAGGAAGTCCGTATCCGCCTGAACCGTCGACGTGAGTTGCCAACGTTATCGACTGCTGCGCAAGCGGGCGTGACTGCTCCCTTTTCGGGATGATTGGGGGAATGCGAGTGTGTGATAAACCGAAAATGTTGAGGAAGCTAGAATCACCACGCCCTCGTTTCACTTTGAGGATTAAGGTATTAAAGAATAAGTCATAGCAAAACAAGAACAGTCCCCTCATTGGCGAACTTGGCACAAAAGACTCTAGCAGATAGAACCCTCATCTGAGTAATAACATTAATTATTCGGAAAGACGAAAAAAGCAAGAGAAATCAGACTAAAGTTGAAATATTTTTAAGCACTAAGTTAGTATTTTAATTGACTAAAGTGTGCCTAAGCTTTCCTTAAGTTCATATGTGAACACGTCCGGCAAACGGAAAGCACGCTGGCAGCATTCCCACGTGTCAGCCTCAGCAGACAGAGGCCGAAGCCCATTGTTTAAGTGGACCAAGGTACGATGGTCGACAACTGGAAGATCCTCAAAGCATGCGTCAGGAGCGAGGTATTTGCTGAGACGAGAGTGCATACACGCAGGACAGAACGTAAATGCCGCAAGTGTTCTCTCCAACCGAATGGGTGCCGTTGGGATTGTTGCTCTAACGCGAAGCGCCTGCGTCTGGGTTTCGTCCACCTGTAACAATCCCTGAAATACACTGATACTGACGCAGAGACGAGCTCTGGCCACGCCGGTGTCAAGTAAAACGCGTTTCAAGTCACTCACTGACAGAAAAGGGGAGGCGAAGTGGTGGTGGCATAGGTAAGCAGATGCGGTGGCGACCAGGGGAGCGGACAGCCAGAGGACATGGCAGTTCGACCGTCTTTGTTGACGCGTCTGGCCGGTTGCACTCTTAGAGAGCTGCGATAATGAATGTTAAGTCAAAAATTGCTCATCCACACATACTCTCTCTGATCTTTTCCAGTAACACACACCGATGCAACTTCTACTGGAATGAAAAAGTTAAGCTGTAAATGGCAGCCATGAGTTTACATAGCATGCATGCTCTTGGAAAAAAGCAACGCTTGGCCGATGCGGTTCTGTTCGTTGGTGCCTCTTATACCTACTATCTATTGGCTATAAAGTACGGAAAGGAACTTGCGACCCTCCTTCTATTGCTCATGAGTATTGTCAGTGGCGTCAAGGAGCTCATAAGCATCGATAGCGCGCGCCCCCTTGGTCAGCTCAGTCTGACTTCCAAATCAGACTTCTCCTCGCATTCAGCGCCCGGTTAAGGGAAAGCTACGTATGCACACGCATCTACTGCGTCTATTTTGCGTGGCGAGATGCGCGCAGCATAATTTTATGCCAGGCGTGCGGACGACCCACGGTCCTATAAGGGTATTTGTTAGGACATACAGGCTGCGAACTCCAGGAATGCTCCTGGTAGGGGACTGTCTATCCCGACCGTTTTGAGTGCCCGTACGGCATGGCTACTTGCGCCGGTACCAGCGACTCAGTTGATCAGAGAGGTAGTAAGGGAGTTGATACAAATATCGGACTTGCTGGGGATTTACCATGGCCTAGTCGGGGCAACCGGTGAGAACGAACCTCGTCATCATGTATTGACCTGGATGGTCATTTGTGAATCCATCACACCGAAACCGGTGAACCAGTGCCTGCAACCCCGACATACCCCCATCACACCAACCTAGCTTGCCCACAATGTCCTAGGACATTCAGACAGACCACGTCTTCTCGGTGTCAACCGACGACGCAGGAATTCATCGAAATGTCGGCACGTCAAGCCCACATCATACATCTTAAAATCACCTCTTCACCAGCGCTACCAATCCCTCCCCCATCATCAGCGTCACCACCACTAACAGAACAGATATCAGTCTATCCTGCCTATATTACCATCGCACATCTACATCACGCAACGACCTGGTGGATCAACTGCGAACTCATCGCACGGAGACTGAGGCCCCAGTGCCAGAAGCAGCAACATGCGTCCATCACGCGCGCCTTGCCCGCCCACACTGCCCATAGACATTCAGTATCCACATGGACTTACTTGGCCATGAGTTCCCATGAAAAGCTGCGTAAAACACTGCAGTCCAAACCCCGAAATCACACATCGCGCCGTCACCATTTACAACACACCTGAACCTGCTCCACAACATCCAACTCTCAGGTCAGTGGGAACCATGCTGCCTGATGCAACCCGATGCCTGGCCAGGTCGTATGAACTCCACCTAGGCCAATTGTTGCAAGTCTGTCAGTCACTTTGTCCAATTTAAGCAAAAACTGCCTGTCATGCTCGGGCGATGGACAAATGGGCGGAGAGGAAAGAGAGGATGAGACAAACTCTGGAGAACTCATTTCCAAGTCGCATTAGCGCATCCCCATTATAATAAATCTGACGCGCTTTGAAACTCTCGCGACAGGCCAAAGGCCGTGGTTTGAAATGCTGTAACTGCTGGGATAACTGAGTCCTCGTGATCACTACTCTGAGTGTTTATGGGGGATAACTGGCCCAGAGACTGTGAGTAAAGCCCAACGTCTTCTGTGACACTATTACGAACGTCCGCTTCTAACAACCACCCATTGCGAAAATCTGATACATGTCCGAGGGACTCATTTTGGTATGGCTATTTAACTTTGTCAGTTATTACTGTCGAACCCGCCTCGGGTCGTCTCTACTGCGTCTCGCCACGTGGCTCACATGGGGAGGGAGAGTGCGCCAGACATTGCGCAGGTCTGCTATCACTGTAATCAAACTCACATGCAAGTCATCGTCCTGTTCCGCCATGCAGTGAAGAACACAGTACACATCGCCGTATGCAGAGTTCGAACTGTTAGGTATCAACAACATTGCGGTAAACGCCGCCAAACGGCCACCACAGTGGAGCAAGAACATAAAATTCGCCGGGTCTCATTTAGCAGTTATCCTTGAGGCTCTAGCAAACAGAAGACACATCCAGGCAAACACGGCAGCATGCTGGCTTCAACCGGTGCGGAGGGCCAACTGAATAACTGCAAAGTTTCAATGAATTATCTTTGCAGAGACAAACGCGTTCAAACCTGTAGAGTTATAGATAGAGCAGGTGTCAGCCGCGGTTGATGCAACATTGACCAGCAAGAAGACCGCCAACGGAAACAGGAACCACTTAAATGAGCGGCTTCATTTCAGACATTACGCCCTATGAAGCATAAGACGAATAATCCATGATTTTGAAGTAAAAAAACCGGTGCCTTCAGCATGCTAGAAAGTTACGACGTATAGAAGATTATCCCAAATTTGTTCATATAACTAATGAGACGACTCTAGGGATTACCGCGCTCATTTTCTACAACATGCTCACTACCATGGTGGAGGGACACTCACCGATCGTTCTTACGGAACTCACTCGTTCCGTTGTGCCTAACGGGCTCTCTCTCGAGCCCAACCATCAGCAGCACAGCTGCGCACGATATAGGCAGAATGCTATTAATGAAAAAGACAAGGAGACCAGTCTCACTTGTTTCTGTCGGTAGTAAAATTATGCCCATTACGCCCGGATCTAGCGCATATAACAGGCAGCCTGAGAGGTGTCTTTGAACTTCTCAAAGTCAAAAACATTTAAGGGACGAGCACACCGCGCATACAATTTGAATCTCCGCGTGAAAAACAAGACTGAGTCACCAACCCGAGACTAAATTATGATCAGAAACCCTGGAATTCTGACAAAATACTTACCTCACACCTAGTCTCCTAAAATTCTACTCGCAGAAGCCTAACCTCACAATTATGAATATATTCTTATAAGGACCCCAAAGGCGGTAATCCATGTAAGTGGCTGTCAATCACTTCTGCTGAGCAAACTACCAACGGGGTAAACAGGTCAACGACATCCTCGGGTTTTTTGTAGTGAACCAAGAATCCCAAGTGATATATGCTCACAGTAAAGAGAGGGCGAAACTGGCCGGTTAAGAAATGGAATTCGGTCTGAGGGCAGTCATGCTGAGGGAAGTTACTGACACTTAAGGAAATCCATGTGTGCTCTGAACATTTCAACCGAAAGGACTGCAAAGGATCCTCCCCACTGGAATACGTTGCGTCTACAAAGGTAGCTGGTGCAAAGGAATTATAAATTTGGTTTTCAATGTAGGCGATGCAACTCACGAAACACCATGACGGAAATCAGGATGATCCTTTCGGCGCACGGCGTAGAGTACGTATCTTAAATGTTCGCGAGTGCGTTCCAGAACGCGTCCCAGTTACATATAGAATATGCTTCTAAGTGATTTTATCAAAGAAGAAATTTATGAATTGGGAAAGAGACTGGGGCGACGATCGAGTATGCAGACCTTAGTTTTTGCTTCTATAACATACCTGCCTACTTGATTTAGGTAGGCATGTTACATTAGGGTTACGCTTACTGACCAAACTTAAGAAAGTGGCTAGGGCTAGTGCCAGGTTAAAAATTAAGGTTAGGGTAAATTTTGCCTGTCGCGCGCGGTCTTGACAATCTGGCCTTCAATAACTAACGACCTTGTATTACCTGTTTTTTTGCCCGTTTACACGTCCGCCAGTTCGTATATTCCAGACTGCGCTGTCCTTTCCGGCTCATCGTTGGAGTAATAAAACAAACATGACGGAATTGCGAGTCTTCTCTGACCCGAAGATAAAACTAATATTAACATCCTCCCCATATTGCAGGGGTCTCCTAGCTTTAGTTTCTCCGTGGACTTACAAATCAAATCCTCCTCGAAATCGACGTGCCCTTACATTCAGCAATTTCCAGTACTAATAACCGTCACAGAACATATTTATGCATTAGTGCGTGTTCCTCTATTGAAAACCAATTGGCTAAACGAGGAAGACTTACTAAAAATACCTACGCTCGATTCAAAACCAATATTTCACCCAGCGTTGATCAGATGAAGTGGGATGTGAATAGCACACTCATTTACAAAAAATAACCTTATTCCTTTTTAAAAAGTCAAGTTATTGAGTCTGGGATTTTATGCCCTAAAAGGAGCAAATACGGTTGCTCTTTAATTTCTTTAGAAAGTAACTGTGAACTTGGGGTAGATCAGCATATACTAAGGTCTATGGACGCAGACCGAAATTTGATGTATGAATATTTGAGCCGAAGTTCATCAGTCACAGCCGTAAGTATGGTATCTTGTAACCATAAAGTTGTTCAAACGTCTGCAAATAATTCCTTGAGTTAACTTACTTACTTGGCACTTGGTACGACTGCGATTATGCCTGATCTAGCCGGCTTTGATGGTGCCCCGAACTGTACCTCTCCACGCGTGACGATCCGCGGCAGTATATCTGGACAGCTCAACACATTTTCTTCGCCAACGACGGAGACCGAATACCGAAAGTCAAAGAATCACCTCCATGTCTTGACGGACTGTGTCAAACCAGGTTTCGAGTTGACCCCCTCTTCAACGCCTCCAATGGGGTAACGGCGAGGATCGAGGGCAGTAACGCTGAGCTCCTGAGGTGAACGACGAAGGACATGCCCAAACAACTTCAGTTGTCTTTCCTGGGTGGCCAGATATATGCTAACGATGTTGTCACAGCGAGCGCGAGCTGTCTCATTTGAGACGAAGTCCGTATACTTCACTCGAAGAATGGTCCTCCAGCAGTGGTGTTCAAATTTCTCCAGTTTTCGCTCGTCGTCCACGCGCACAACCCAGCATTCACAACCGTAGAGAAGGACTGACCGGACAGATGCACGGCACACTCGAATTTTAGTGGCAATGGAGAGGTCGCGTCGGTTCCATAGGCGTTTTCAAAGGCTTGAGAAAACTCAGCGGGCAGCATCAGTTCGGGGACAATGTCGTCCGTACTATGTTAATTAGACAGCAGCCTCGTCCCGAGGTATTTAAAACTGTCTACTTCTTCAAGTTGACAACCATCAATCCCGAGAAGTGCCTTATCCTGGTCAGAGATGCAGCTTGAAGACGCTTTGGTCTTCCCAGCGTTTATTGATAAACCGGCCGAAGTAGCGGCCTCGTTCACCCGTGACACCATCGACTGCAGATCACCAAAACTTGAAGCAAGTAAGGCGATATCATCGGCATAGTCAGCGTTAATGGATTAACCGACGGATTTAGCGATCTCGTTCACCCGTGACACCATAGACAGCAGATCACCAAAACATGGAGCAAGTAAGGCAATCTCATACTTGTGTCAACGCGCGTCTATTTTCCTGTCAACGAAAATATGCAATATGTAACTACGAAAAGGTCCATCACTAAGCGACCATTTAGCTTTTAAGCATATGGTAAAATGCGTTTTGTGCGGTCTAGTTTCCACTAGTAATTTAGAAACGAAAACAGCATTACATTAACGGTGGGAGCGATATTTCGGTATTTATATGGGCGTTATATGAGACACTTAGAATCTTTGATCGAAGTAAGCAAATATAGTAAGAATGGCCCTAACATAAACGAAAGAGCGAGAGTTACTCATTTGGGGCTGGACAGTTATCCGTACCTAAGTCCGTAAGCGGACCAAAAGTTCCGGTTTTTCTCTGGCTCCGCCTTGAAAAACAACGAAGTACGTGGATGTTCGTCGGCGAAATACCATATTAAGACGCAGTGTAAAGGTAATTTATCAGAGGTCTGACAAGTAATACTCGCATGCCTTCGTTGCAGACATGGATTTTCTGTGGCGATAGGGTGTCACGATTGGGTGGGTCTACGAATACGACCCAAAGCACCGTCTGCATAACGCCCGGGAGTCCACTAAAAATCTAACCGCTTTCAGGAAATACCTCCTTTCGAAGGTTTTGATAAACCCAAATTGCAGAGCCTATCGTCTTAGGCAGTTGGCTGACAGCATTGAAGACCAAAAGTATTTACCGACATTTCAAAACCACCGAATATCATCGGATCTCACCGTTGCCAAAAAGCAAAGTAATTTTGCGTGAGGAACGTTATCTAGGTACGGCGGAAATGACACGTTTGTAATCGTATCCGCCAATTCCATTCAAATTCCTTAGCCAGCAACCGACCTCTCGACACGCTACCTCAGGAGGACTTCTGTTCGCGTGACGTGACTGTCTGCTGAATCCCATTTTAGTCAGCCGCATACTGAAAGGCCGTTTCTTTTTGGAACATATTGTCAAACATTAGGTCATTCTGCAACGACCATATCTCATAGCACACCGATTCTTGTAGGGTGTTTAAGTGCAAACGGTACAAAAGGATCACTTCTAGACGTTGTGATCATGCTGTTTTGTTTAACTACTTATTCGAATCGACAGGCTTTATATACCTTCAGGGTACGAGTCCACTCAACTGACAGTAGTTTTTACGTCTTCAGATTTGTCGTTTTTCCTAAAAAAACCTACTACCTATAACCAACTTAGATTATTCCCAACAATTCTTTTGTGTCTTTATTTAGATGACGGCCGTTAATTTCCAATCGAGAGTTCTGGTCGGTGCATTTGGGCCGGTTTACGAGTAAGCAGTCGCATTTCATGAGGTACACAACACGCATTGGATCTGGCTAGCTACGTTACGAGGACGGTTAAATATCTCCTTATGGGATCAGAAAAACGAAAGAAGCGGGTCCGTTATGACTGACTTTTTCTTGAAACCAGGAAAAATGGTGCAAAATAATGAATCTGAAAATGACTTTGTCCTCATCTTTGCAGTACACACCGGGGCCAGGTAATCCAAAAAACATACACACATGCCAGGAAAGACCGTTAGGTAGACGGACATGGCGACCAGTCTCAATGAAACAGGACCGGGTCTCTCGCAGTAGCATAAGGCTCGGGGAGGGTTCGGCGCTTAGAGGTCACGTGGGAGGGCAGAACTCTGAGTTGTAGCAAAATTAGTAAGAAGTGCGAAAAAAATTGCTGATAGCAGGCGAGCTGCTATCATGTCAGTGCAGAGAAAATGCGAAAAAGAGGGAGTACAATGTAGAATGAGGAAGATGTGAAATCACAGGAACCCGTGGGATGCGATGAGTAAAGGCCAGCCTACCCCGGCAAATGAGTAGGGCGAAACCAAAGACGTGGAGGATGACCGGGAGAGAACTGCATGGTGAGGATGCAAAATGAGTCGACCAGGAGGGCCGATCAGGAAGGCGTGGAAGGCAAGGAGGCCGGCAGCTGCGGGTGGCTTTTAGATGGAAGATCGCAGGAGTTGAACTCCGACGGCGGATTACCAACGGAAAGGGACTGGGTCATTGAGTTGCAGGGAGTATACCTCGCGGACGTAGAGTATCCAGCATACATGGAATTCGAGAGGGAGGTCCTGTAGTCCAGCTGACAGGCCAACAGTTCTGCCTCAATGTTGAGACGCTGGCTGAACTCATCGGCCGCCCGCTTTCTGGCATCATTGAGCTGTTCGGATAGATCATCCACCTATGTGGGAGAGTTAAGGGTATAATACAGTAGGAATTGGCATTGAAAAACGGATTGACGGCATTTTTTGTGGCTAGCCAGGCCCTGACCAACATGCTTCACATATTTGAGCTCAATCGGGGTCGTAATTAAACCGGAATAATTTTGAAGAATCTGGTAGCTGGGCGTGCATACTTGGTGCTGCATCCCACTACATGTCTCTTAAAATAAAAACAATGGTGGATTAGGATAAAAATGGCATAACTTCGGTTATAAAAATATGCCGGAAACTGAGGTGATGTTCTTCAGTGACAATACGGCTGCATTTGGTAACAAGTTAAAAAAGAGAATTGTCAGTCTTCCCTACTTTGAAGTCAGCTGCTGCCAGCGGGATTCGCAATGACAGACTACTGGCGCATGTGAGATGCAAGATAATTAGATACGTGAACAAGCGCGCACGGAGGGCTACTCAGCCCTCATAAATCAATGCCGAAGGTGCGGTTGCACGGTAAGCGAAGGAAAAGGTGGAGGGGGGAGGAGTGACTTGAACATACGACTGGACATTAAGCAACCACAAAGATGCATTTTTTAAACAGGTAGGGTGACGACACTGAGGTACAAAGAATGCTGGTGCGGTAGAAGAATGAACAGGGTACCAGGAGGGTTTTGATGACCTGACACCAATGTTACCAGAAAATCCGAGGTAAGCTCATTGAGGGTGAAATCGACATGCTGCGCAGAACTATGGATTTGTGAATTGGACCAGTAGAAGAGAAATAGATGATATAGAACGGATGAGCGAAACTTTGGCGAGGTTTCATGCAGCCTAGGTCTAGTAAATAACACCAAGAACTTCCAGATGAGGAACACAGCCATCTGAACGTTACAGAGAAGGTAGTGTTTCTTCTGCGGCAATGACATGAAGACTTACGACTAGCAGTAACGCCTTAAGAAGGGGTACGTCGTGTTTAATGAAATTCCCGGAGCGTGCTGTCTCTGGGATGATCGAGGACGATCGACTTGCTTCCACATCACTGTACTGTCATGAATCGGATGGATGCAGCCGTACGTAGTCGATAAAGTGCATTCCTTTAACGCAATAACCAACCTAGTCACAGTTGGTGGGTGGAGCGGCAAGATCCTCAGAAATGCAGAAAATCAGCCCACAGCCAATGTACCAGAGCAATTTTGCATAAATCTACCAGCCCACACTTCTTGAACTGTACCGCAATGGAACTTGAGCTGAAAAAGATGAGAATCTGAATACAATCTATCAGAGTTAGGAACAAATGTTAGTTTAGGGTACCTGACTTCCACATCCACGGGCAAAGAATATGCTCAGGCATCTACCATATGCAGTTAAATAAATTTATAGGGGTTACTGAGAAGTAAATGCTATGCGTTATTTCATACTAGAAAGTGATGAGTGACAAAACTGGCAGGATGTAATTTTATAACCCGAACATCTTCCAACAGTGAGTTTCCATGTTCTTCTAATTCATTCAGCAGAACTCAGAGAAAGCACTTAGAAGGAAGAGGAATATTTGCCGGGAGATCTTTGCGTACATAATAAGCAAGAGTGGAATTACATCGTAAAATACCTTTGTGCACATGTGGATAGGGACGAATGAAGTCGTAAAGTTTCGCGTCGGGCAGCATGACAAAAATATTTGTCTGTTGTAACGTTATTTCACTGCAATTAAATAAATGGACCTCCAGCAGGCTTTACAAAGTGAAATTGAAAGTATCCTGATAATCGTCAGTAGGGTTGGAAAACGGGATTATGGATCCCCTCGCAGTACATGCGGCCTTGCGTTGAATTTCAGGGAGTACCTGTTCTCAGAAGTTAACTTTAATTCTAACCCCTTCCCCTGGAATTTAGCGTAACGCCAGCTGTAATACGAATGGTCCATATTCCCATGCCCTAACGCAAATTGGCATAGGACAATCACAAGGTGCGCATCCGGTAAGTGTGAGTATGAACGCGGATAGACAGTATTTAATGGGCAACAGCACCTGAAGAGGCGAGTACAGAAAGAAAATCAGCAAACGACCAATGATAAGTCGACAAGAAAGTCGGAAAAAGAGAGTCTAGGCCTACCATTTTAGTGAGCTCTCGGATTCGAACGGATGATTCTTCTAGAAGCTGGTCCTGGCTTTTGGGATACTTCTTTGCGAGACAGGCAGTGTCAGCACCTGCGGGAAGTGGCCTGCAGAAAGTCCAGTCCGAATGCTCAGGATCCCAGTCAGCAACGCAAGAACCATGGTTAGTTCGCAGCAGGGGGACGGAGAGTTTTCGATCCAGGAAATTGGTGATCGGAGGTGTAGCGCCAAAGGTGCGCTTTTCGTCAAAATGGCAGGATTTAAGGAAACGGTAAGGACGTATCATTTCCAGCCGACGGTGGAGTTCGGAGAGTCGTAGGTCACAAATGGAGCGCTCATCGTCTATTTCTGGCAATTCGGCCTGAGCGGACTCCAAAAAACCTGCCAATAATGGGAAAACAGACACGCCAGATGGCAGAAAAAAATCAACCTTTGGGGCAAAGAAAACTTCCGAACAATAAGGAACAATGCAGTCGCAGGGACGGGCCACATATGATCTGCCAGAGTAGGCAAGAAACAGCACAGAATAAGACATAAGATAGGGTTTGACTTCCAGAATCTGTATTGGCTTTATTTAAAACCAGTTTGGTCAATTCCAGTACTCAGCTATGCGGTCGACGACCAGGTCGTCGTTAGTCGTACAAATGGCATTCTTTTTTCGAACACCCTATAGCGCCGATTCGAGCATAATCATCGAATTGGATAAGTTACAGATGATTTTATACAATTTAACACTATAACGGAGACGAAAACTAGGATGACGAATTAAAAGCGGGCTGGGAGGAATACTTGAGCAGCATGAATTTTTCCACCGACTTTTGATGCTCTTATTCATTCAAATATTAGATAGAACATATGATTAAAATGTGCTTCCTTGTACTCATTTGGTTGCAAATTGCGTCATAAGATTGTAAATCCGAAGATGGGTATTTTTCGGTTTTAGAATGTTTGCAAATATGAGGTTCTATAAGACTGTGAAATGTATGCTCAAATAGCATCGTATCTGTCTGTTTGTTAATGTTCCTACGAAGTACACAACAGAGCCTACATAAATTGGACAATTGTATGAGTCCTATATGGTAACTTCTTAGTGGTAAAGAAGAATGTGGGGTTCCTTTACATGGAAAGCATACAGTTTCTAGACGGTAAACCCTGAATATGAATGCAACGGCAGATCGGGCTCGAACTTTTTCGGGAACTGAAATTATCTTAAACCTTAAATATATTGTTTACCCTGGCATCAAATTAAAAAAAAGACATGAATTGCTGTCAGATTTACACAAGTAAGTCTATTTTTGACCATGTTATCCACAAAACATGTTTTAACTAACAATAGCATCCGAAATGAATGAAAAAATTCGTTCCACTTAAGTGACAATCTTTTTACCGGTTGAGGTTTTTGCAGTCGGTCAAAAAGAGAAGCATCCAAAAGTCGGCAGTCTGGCGTGACTAAAATACCTTCGGGTCACACTGCACGATAATCAATACTACAGCCTTAGTTATGTAATCGAAAACGCATTTAAGAATTGTAGTTAACAATTCATAAGATCGGTCACCAGCTGTAGCAATGTCTTCAGATCCGAGCAGTACTTAGTAGAAGACCAATGCTCAACAGTATGCGTCCTACGTTCCGCATACTACAACAGTTCTTCGGGTCACAAAGAGTCTAGACTAATTAATTGCAGGTTATTCGGGATGGAATATCAAATCACAAGTTTCCTCAAGGAGAACTTCAGTAAACCAAACCGAATTTCGTACAGAAACTGACAAAACAGACAACCAAGGCTTACTGATATCTTGCAAACCATGGCGAGTCAATGTCTAACCAGTGCAGGGCCAGCACAAACAAAAGACACTAATTTCTCCGCGTTCCTACGTGCTGAGAGGTGCAAAATATGTAAAAAACATGCTGGCGTCCAGTCTCCTCCGTCCTTTCTCAACACAAATAATTTAACCCGAGCTTTCAGTCGGAAGGCGAAGCATTCGTCGGGACCGGAGTCTTTCACGGACTTTGCAATCCTCTTCATTCTTTCAAAACCTTACCCGTTGCATGCCTCTTAAAGGACAAACTTTACTTCGAAATAACCAAAATTCGCCCAGAAATAGGCTGTCTAACAAGTTTGGCAAATCGTGAAGTCAAACACAAAGGCGAAGACATTGCAGGGACAGAGGACGAAAGGTGACGATAAAAGTGAACTCTCTCACCAAAACTGACAGGACTTATGACGCGTTAATTCATGCACTTTGCGCTATTCACATTTCAAAGACAGAGAGAAGGATGATCGCGTCTCAGTCACTAGAAACGAGCTCACCTCCTAACGTTCGCGCTCTCAGTTCAGAGACCAAGGTGCCAGAATGTTGACACGAGATTTGAAGACTTCGACGTGGATGTCCTTCTTTCCGTAAGCACTGCTGCTGCACAGCCCCAGAATAGCATCGCCGATTTCTTCCATAGAGAAGAGGCCATTTTGGACACCACATAGCAATTGATGCCACACAGTTGTGGAACCATGTGGAACATGAATGGAATTTAGTCCGTTAAACCCACAGTTCGACCATTGTTTGAACCGAAGATCAACAGATGCTTGTGGCGATATTGGAAACATGCGTTGATGACAACAAACCAATTCCGTTTAGCAAAGCCCAAAATTCTCTCATCTCATTGAGAACCAGGCCTAAAGCGGCCAGTAAGACGATTGTCAGATGAGTCGCTTGACTAAGTCTTGGCAGTCTAACCGCCGACAACGTTCAGTAGGCCACAATGAGGAAGGTGCTTAACCAGCTCTTGCAGCTGCGAGTACATCTTACTAATCGGTTAGTGAGGTTGCTTCGTAGACACAGACGGCAGCGACGTTTGTTAAATGTCCCATCAGTCTTACGTATGCCAGCAGGTCATTGGCTGGCCTGCACACAAGCAGTAAATGTTTCGCGCCGTATCTGCCAGAAGTTGGTGCGGTATAAGGTGAAGTGGAAGTGGAGCCTGAGATCTTGATTGTCCGAGCGCCTGAGCGAGAGATTCCTAAAATAACCTGGGGATGGTCATCCACCTCATACTGTTGAAGACTGTGTCACGTGAGGCTTTGGGTACCAGGGACGAGGAACAGTCGCACATTCCGGCATCTAATACAAGTGTCCTCTTTCGATTGGGCAGTCTAGCTTGCCTTATATTCGCCTGCCTAACTGGAGAAGTCACGAAACACATTGATCAACGTGGACGACGCAGCATGGGTCCAAATACGTAAATCAAGCATTCCCCTAAGTTTTATCTGAAATTTTTAGCCCACGTGAACCCCCAACAGTTAACCGAAATGTTTTTTCAGTTATAGCCCCTAGCGTTCTGACTTAAAATCTAACTAAAGGACAGTGGTAGCGAGGAAAATTATTTAATGACGGTCCATGGTCGTCATCAGGCTTTGCAACATTTTATAAGGCAGCCGAAGTGCCAGACTTTAGTCCTCGGCATCATAGTAGCACTGTCATTGATGATATGCGACTACTTATTTAACAGACCCAAGAGCCGGCTTACCCCGCAATTAGCCCATTCCACCATAGGCAACCCATGGGCTGATCAGTTAGGTAGCAGCCAGGCCAGCTGGTAAACCCGTCTTTCCGGAGTGAACGTCGATAAAGATTACAAACAGGGTCTTCGGGATCAAATTGCTGATAAATTTAAATAATATGGGTGACGGGGTGAAGTCATGTCGAAATCCAAGTCAAGTACAGAAGTGTTGGAAAAGAAAATGGACATTCATATGGCAATAGCACGCCTTGATCGCAACGAAAATTTTCATAGAAACACAGCCTGGTCACATTTTCCATCACAGAGATTCACATCGGGCAACTCGAAAGCTGTAGAGAAGGAATCAAACTGAGCGGCAGTCCGTTGCTTGCAAGCACGCGAACTACTGATCGGCGCGTCCGCGTCCACTTACGTGCCCAACAATGCAAGCCTCACCGCGCCAACATGGATGGCAAAACACTTATTTCATGAATTCTATCGGGAGTTTTTGGAAACGGTTTAATTCGTGTGCTTGCAGCTGACTACCCCAGTGCATGGGCACGTTAAACCATAACAGTAGGACAGCGATAAAATAAGAACCCATCTAGAAACTATGAATTATCATTAAATTACGGTATCGTAATAGAAATTTGAGGCAGTTTGTGGAGCTTTTTTTTAAGGAGAACTCAGATATTCGGATTCTAGTAAGACTGTCGCGAATGCGTCGCGCAACCATTTATTTTTCCGATGCAGAAGTCGAATTCCTTCGCAGCCAACTTTTGGTAAAGTGCAACTCCCTGTCTGCCATCCACTGAGGCGCCGAGTAACCAGCAGGGCAGGTGGTCTCGTTTGATGAGGCGGTGCATATCATTGCAGCAAAATGCGCACGTACCTGAGGTTATACAGCAACAGCAGGGCATATGGCTTGGTTAGGTGCAACGGCAACCATGAAAAAATTAAAAACCCCCTTCCCATGAACAAGCAACTAGATTTCGTAATGTTCGCCAAGAAAGGTAAAAGTTTATGGCAACAGAAAGCAAGCAGAGTCCTACTACGAATATAAAGAAAAGGGCAAGCATGACGGCGAAATGAAGGAGGACCAAACGGTAGTGTGCCGCGGGTTCAGGAGGGTGCTTCAGGCCACGAAATATCAGTATGTGACATCCACAACGCACGACACGAATGACTGCGGTGGAATTTGAAGGGAACATAAAAGACGTTATTATGCATGAAGCTGCGTTTTAACTATACGAAAGACACTGAAATGTTGTGCAGTGTGAGGGAACTCTTCGGCCAGCGGCTTGGACAACTCACTAACCTGTGGTCGGCTTGCCTAGACAACAGTGGAATATATTAATAGTCGAGCATCAAAAAATTCAACGAAACACGAAAAAGTAGGTTAAAGCGCCAGTTAAGAAAAGTACCGATTGCGTTACGCAGACAAGTCACGGCATCCGTATAATTCTTCTCCAAAAGGTGAATGTGCTTGGAAATGTTCTTTAGGGCTACTTCAGCCCGTCTTTCGTAAAAATTAGCCTAAAAGGATATGTGAGCAGAATTAGACCAGTAGGGGATAAGTCAGACTAGGTGAAAAAAGTGGCAGCACCTCCATAAGGCAAATACAATGCTACAGGGGCGAGCAAAAGTAAAGAAATGCTGGAGAACAGCCGCAGTGAATGAAGAGAAGTTATAAGAGATAGCAAAGTTTCCAACACTAAAATTGTGCGGGCAAGAGGAATAAGGTTGGTTACTAACAGACTAAAAGCTATACCCATTTCCATTTAGTTTTCTTGTCAAGTGGGTTTAACAAATAAAAGGCACCTTTTACCGGTCTGAAAACTATTTGATCAAATAGTTTAGAATAAGTAGTACCTCATTCACCATATAATAAGAGCGAAGTCTCCTTGACGGGTCAAACTTTTCTCCTACGTTACAAATCTAAACTCTGTGTGGAGAAGATTTTAAGTCATATTCTGGCCAGCTTGTACATATTAGTACAGAAACACAAAAGCTGGGGCCTGCGTTTATTGCCAGATAGGCTAAAACAAACAGACCATTCACATCCGTAGTGATAAAAAAACCGAAAGGTCCGTGATCTGACAGGCGTACGATGTTTGGAGAGGCATGTTCAACGGAGGTTCTAGGCCATATGAAGGAAAAACTTTCCGACTTTATTTCTCAAAGCCGAAGATAGTCGTTAACGACTGAGGTTAAATTAACGCGACACTACGGTCTGGGCAAAAATAGGTCAAATATGGGCGCGAGAGCTTGGATGAAAGCAGAGGATCACGACGCCAACCCACACGCGAGAAGCAACGAATTATCTCTGACTGTCTCACGCGATCAGTTTTCGGAATTAAGCTTCCGATTACCAGGACAGCCTTAGAAGAGAAGCGAGAAAGAGTTCACAGCTATTAACACAGCGAATGGCTATCGAACGAGGTCAAACGGTTAGGTTGGGAGAACTCTGACCTACGATGACTCCAAAACTTTTAATGCAGAAAATAATGTAAAGTAAACAAAGGCAGTCGAAAGCATGCTTTCGACTGCAGTGTCCTGGTACTGAAACGGCAGCAGATAGCCACAATACTCATGCCATAAAGACCATGAAAACAGAGAAGCCGACAGAGCATTATCACTGCTTAGCGAACTGCCACAGGGAGATCCAGTATGCATGCCCTAATTAAGTCGTGCGTGTCAGATTTAAGTCAAATGGTGTCATTACATAGTGACACCAAGTGCATGTACACAGTAAGTAGAACTCATTCCGCGACACATGTTTTTCGATAAGAACTCGCCTTATTTAAGTTGCTGTCACACTCCAAAAGAACTTCCATGACTTTGAGTGCGACAACTCTGAAGATACATGGAAAGCGAGGCGGGCAGCTTGTACGCGTTCACACACAATCCAATTTAAAATAGTCGCCGGATAGCTAATTGGATAAGAAAGGCAGGTACCACGTCGGAATACCCAATTGAAAGCCCACTGGAAAGATAACCTTGGAAAATGATTAAAACGATATTCCTTAAAAATTACAATATCACTAGGAATGCAAAAATATAAACATGTGGTGTATAAAATAAAGGGAAAAATACGAAAAATTGCAAACAAAAATTTATTCTTGTCGCAGCCACAACTACGTGTGTGTGGAAATGCAGGCGGCAAGGTTACTTTCTGTTAGCCAATCAGACAATGGCTCACGCCGCTCACAGCGCCCGAACTCATTTCGCCGCACTGATGTCGTGACGCGCTTTTCGCGTCGCTTGCGATTTTGTTTTCCTTTTTACACACGATGGATTCTAATCATACAACAAGCGCCCTTTTAACTCATATCCCATTTGATTCTTTCCACTCTGGAGAGACCCCGAAAAATGTCTCGGAATCCACTAAATTTTTCCCTCTCGAATCAAACGATGTTCTCAACACGCCAACAGGAGTCGAACTCAACGGATTAGTTCGCTCTAGTAGGATATTTTTTCCCGAAGACTTTGGGAAAAAAGCTTCGACATTACAACCGGCTTCTACTGTTCATCTGAGTGAAACAGTGACTGACCCTTCTCGTGTTAAATGCCAGGAAGCCCTGGATACTGGTAAGCAGAAATGTTTAGTTGGTTATTTCAGTGTATTTTACAATTGGAACCAGATCCCTCCAGAATCCTTGTTTTTATTGAAAGGTCTGGCTTGTTCTCCCATATATTGTCGTAAAACTGAAATTTTGAATTCTGGGGATACAACGAATCACAGAAACGACAGTTCCCATTTGGATAAAGTCCGTCTTAGATGAAAAACCTCACGCACTTGTTTGTATTTTTTGATTCCTTATGCTCCACATAACTACTAACCTGCTGCTGTATCCTGTTAACCCTCAGTGAGCTAGCAGTCTCTTTGCCTGCGTAATAAATATCATGACCGTCGCAGATTGAAGGGACCCCACATAAGCTAGTTCACATAGTCTTACATCTATGAAAATTCAAGCTCATTGCTAGGCGTATTAAACATTTGTCCTCTGCCATCGCATCTAATCTAACATGACAAGATTTCGTGCATGACCCGTCACTATATGCCGCTGTTCTTTTTTATCGACCTGCGCAGGTTAAGAACACCCCCACAACGGTAATTATGGGTGGGCATTATAGTTTTTAACAGTTACTGAAAGAAATGTCTTTGCTTTCATCGTGCGCTTCCGCGAGCAAATATCATTACCAACTCGGAGCACTGATGTACGTTCCTTGTTAGACAGGGCATTAGAAATACAGTAAGGTATTTCTGCACACATTGTAGCGGCCGAGGACGTCAAGGGTAGCACACACCAGAGTAAGGAAACGCCGAGAAGAGATCTTGGCCGGGGTAGACCCGAACGGAACTGTTAGCATTCCTTGGTACACATCCATACACAGAAGAAGAAGGCATGTCGAATAAGGGATAAAAATTAATATGACGAGACTGCACGGGGAAAACGTATAATAATCGTAATTGTACAGGAAGGATGGTTACATCTGTAGAATGACCTGTCTGGGTGGAGAGACGACGCCAACATGCCAGCTAGTAAACCGGTGGGGAGCGCAGCGCTGGGGGCAACTGCAGGGAAGGGCCGAGGGAGTGCCGATGTAGTAAGGAGGCGAGCGGTACGGACGATACGTTACGTTATGGTACGACGAGGGGGAAAGGGATCGGCAGAAGAGAGAGGGAGGGACACCGGTTATCTTCACCGACACGCGACTACGCCATTTCCACCCTAGGTCCTCGCGCGGAAAAGTGTCACACATTCAAACAATTCTGTTCACATCCAGGGGCGTCACAACATGGCGTGTAGAGGAGGACCGCAAACCTTTGATTCCAGAGGCTGGAATTGTATTATGGAGGTAAACCCCGTCCATGACCCACCCTACAGCTTCCGCCCACGAAACCTACGCGATCCCGCACACCCCGCTGTTAGACAATGTGACTTAGATTAAAATTACGCGACGGATTTTTTAAAAAACTTGCTCTGTACCGTTTTTTACCATTTGCGTAAACAATGTGCCCGCCTCGTATGTCATGCCTCTTTTAATTGTCTGCTCTGATTGAGCATTGCGCAGCTCGACGGTGTAGCGGCTAGAGCAGTGGCACAGTTACCGCTACAATTTCAGTGCCCGGTTTCCTTCAGGAGGACAATGGAAGAACATTATTTGTAGGTATTCATTTTGTGCAGAATCCTGCAGGTGGTTCGAGCCAGCGACCGGTGGTAGGCCTAAGCACCTTCTATGAACGAGGGTGAGATAAGTCTCAATGCCTGAATGTGCGTCCCAAGTGAGAGCCAGTCAGTGCCAGTTTAGTAACGGAACTTTGTTTTGTAGACTATGTGAACGGTCTGGTTGCGCACATGATCTTCGTTGTCGAAAGCGACGATCAAGTGGTTCCTCGCCTTTCGTGTGCCGAACAGGAGGTTGGCTTCTGTGCGCTTGCGGTATCTATAACCGCCCTCGGATACCATGCGGAATACGATGCGAACGATAAAACCGTTGGTCAGCGTTTTTGGTGGCTGTAAACCATAGTCTATTGTTATATGCACCATCAAGCAAGGCTGGTGCTGCGGCCTGTGCAAATGCCTAATTGAGGTAGGAAACTAAGGGTACATTGCGACGGCCTTATTAGAGTGTGCCAGTATGTCAGCACGTTGTCATAATAGGCAAGGGCGTAACTACACAGAACATCCATGGATTACTGGAACAGAACAATTCACCGTCATCCTCCCTCAGAAGTTGAGTTTGAGTGCAGAAAATGTCGAACGCATGAAATGTTGACGATACAAACGGAAGTGCGGTGGATTTTTGAAAAGAGATCTCGAATAATATTCTGGTTAATTAGGAAGAGGTGGTTGATAAAAAGGTGGAAGTCATTTAGTTAGTGACCTGTGTTTAGGGCTGTGTTTGCTCTGTTGGACCCGATTCAAGGCCCAGGAACGGAGGGCATCAGTCCTACTGATAGCACTTATCTTGCCCGACGGTGAGGTGTCGCCAGGATCGTTTTCTATACCGTTCACGTGTTATCTGGCGCAATAAAACGGAGGTACCATGCTGGAGTGTTGAAGTATGCGCATATGTAGTTAAACCAGGTCAGTGTGTGCCCTGCCTGGTCACATCGGCGTCACTGGTTAATAGGTATACCCAGTCATCACAATTGTAGGATACAAACCTCTTTAAGAGGAGAAAAACAGCATTAGTAAGCGTTTACCCTTCTCAGGTGCCCACTTATGGCCCGGTCTGCGTGCGCGTCTTTAGGCAGCGACGAATTGGGCGAGTGCGACTGCATCAGGTGAGAATCAGTGTCAGCTTATTGAGATTAGTAGATGGTCTCCGAGTTTGTGGGCACTTATGCTTTGGCTTTCTCCAAAGTGGAATGTACGCAAGCTACATTCACTCAGGAAGCTGTGATTACATGAATCAAAATGTGGTTAGTTTGTCAGGAGGAGGGATTTTGTATGCTCCGGATGCCACAATTGATTTACCTACATAATTTTAATGTGAGTAGATTGCGTTTGATAAAAACCACCCTCTACTAGCTTTTGCAGCGTCCAGTGTGCAGGCGAGGGGAGAGGGAGCGGATCCATGACACATAGTTTCTGCGGCGCAGCGTTCAAGTCTTATTTGCTTGTTGACTTCACATCCTCTCGGATTTTCACTGGTTGATGCTATCGAACTTCGATCCCTGACATATTGACTTACGAGTCTATTAATAAATAGTAGCGCCATAAAAATCAGTTTTATAGGTAGAATAGCACTGCCGACAAAGACAAAGGAGACTGGAATGTCCATTTCTGGCTTATTAGTCGTCGTCATCCAGTCATATCTAACCCCGAGGTGTCGAACACCTGGGGCTGGGTCCCACGACCTGTTGATTGGAAGTCCAACGCCCCTGACCACTAATCCACAGGACCTTTGTCCTTTCGGTTGCGATCGGGTATATAGAATGGTAGGAGGTCGCCCACCGATCGCACTACGGAACTCACTCGTCCCGTTATGCTTTGTATATACCCGCAACCGACAGGACAACGACTCCGTGGCTCAGTGGTTAGGGGCGTTGGACTTTTAACCAATAGGTCGCAGGATCGAGCCCCAGGTGTTACATACTTGAGGGTTGGGTCTGACTGGCTGACGACGGCTGATAAGCCTGAAATGGCCATTCCGGTCTCCCTTGTCTTTTTCGGTAACGCTATTCAGTCTATATCACACGCAGCTGCGCAACTGCAGGCCGGGGCTCGGGAGAGAGCCCTAAGGCACAACGGAACGAGTGAGTTCCGTAGCGCGATCGGTGAGCACCCTCCTACCAAAAGCGGTGTTTTTGGAGGTTCCATGCTGATTGTTCGCTACGTGTGTCTATAAATCGATACTCTCCGTCATTCTCCGCAGCGCGCTAGTCCACGCCTAACCTGTTCTGTACCGTATGTCAATCGGATGTGGTAGAAGCGTGTAAATTTAGTTTTGCAAACTATTATATTGAAAGTCATTCACAGATTAGACGTCTCACTGACAGTTTCATATCGAATGCGCGTGGCTTGTTTTTACTCTTCGGACACTCCTTATTTTATTAGTTTACACTTTTTCCAGCAAAGTATTCATATGCTGCTTTTTGCTCTACACACATTAGTTTGAACCGGTCTCCGCCGGTGGCATTTTATAGCCGATCGCTCAGCTAGTCTGTGCTTGTGACACTGTCTGGTTCGCCAAATGCGCTCACAATAGTCCCATGCCCTGCTTGTATGCGTTGATGCATGCGGGTATGATAAAGGAGGTTTCTTTTTTAAGGCCGACAAACAACCCTCAGACGAAAACTCTCCAAACGTAGTCGTTACTGTTCCATTGCTCATTTTGCTCGCCCCGTTATCGTCCCTTCTCTCTTCGCTTTTGAATATATTGCTTGTTCTCCTGAACGTAAATGAGAGCGCGTTAGGCGTCGTTCATGTTTACCCTGTCTCATTATTCGGGAGTTTTTAAGCAGTACGCCCCTCCCTTGCCCCACCTGACCGTCAAATTTATTTGTCATTGCTACAAGGCCCTTATCTAAACGGTTGTCTTACCTAATGCTCCTTAGAGAAGAGCGCACAAACTTTGTTTTGTTGGGACTATATTTACTCTTGCATTTTAGTGCCACGTTTTCCCCGTCCTTGCGAGAACCGCCACGCGGTGATTTAATATGCCTACGATACAGAGCACTGGCCTATACTGTCAACTCCTAGTACTTAACAAACCTCTCATTGTCAAATGGATTTGGGTCATTAAATCGGCACGTTTTCGAGACAAACTTTAATTCTGGGGTGTATGTTTGTCATATTTGTTCCTGCCACGATGTAGTACGGAAACCCTTGAGTAACTACTTCATGCTTTTTATCTCAAAGTTGTAACTGTTGGATTTCCTGAAGTTTCATTTCCTTGCGGTTGAAGCTTCACCCTGCTCGTTCAACCCCTGTCGATCGATGTTCTGATACCAATCAGATACCTATTCACTTCAGGTTTTCCCAGTGGTGTTTTTCGCCTAAATTTTTTCGAATCAGCTTCTAAAGGAACGTTCTTTCCTTCCCAATCAAAACATGACAGTTATTCTTTACCTTACCTAGTAACAAAGTGCTATTAGCCAGCCAAATTACGAAACTTCATTACGCATGGCCGCCAACATTTTAAGAGCTTGATCTAAAAGCAGGACAATCACTATTAGACTCTTTTCGAGTTCTGGTTTCTTGGGTGATTGCAGATGCAATTGAAGCACTACCGTATCCCTTCTATAGGTGACAGAAAGGAGATTGGTTATCCCGGATTAGACACCTTGCGACAAGTTAATTTAACATTTGACAACGTTCGTTTGCCTCTCGGAATAGGTGCGCTGACAGGACGCACGTGAGAACAACCCCCAAACCCATACCTGATAGTTTCCGCCTTCGATTCTTTTCATCCTGAAGACTCGGTTAATAGGCAAGAAAATGTGGACCGGCGCGTGCGACCCTGAGGACGCGTCTGCGCACTTGGTAATTTTGACTATTTGACACAACTTACCCAAGGCAGGGTCTTTGATTTCGCACCAGTTGCGTTAAATTTCGGCTGACTCGATGTCTCGCAGCCGCCTGATGTTGTTCTTCAACATATCGATCAGGTGCATTACTGTGCAGCGTAAAAAACCCGTTGCGGCGTACCTCTCGCACGCGCACGCACGCGCACTGTATGCGTGCGCACGAATGTGCGTGTGCTGCAAACTGCGCTCTCTGCAACATCCGCTACATTTGCTTGTTGTCCAATTTACTCCAACTCCAATACAGTGTCATTGCCTGTTCCACTACTCTACGTTACCTTTTCTCATAAGGCACTGTGTACTTCGACTTTGGTACTGTCGTGATTTGCGCTCACTGAGTCGCCTGTTAGTGCCCGGTCATCTCAGTTAAGTGACGGTGGTAATCGTCCGTATTTTTGTCGTGCTGTTAAAGTAGGAGGGGCTGGTAGAAGTGTGGGCGTCAGATGGTTTGAGTTGTAGAAGAGTATGTTGTCAGGCCGCCAGCGCCACTCTAGTACATGCCAGGTAGGCCGGAATCTGCGTCTCCTGTTAGGTCCGCGCCGTCCCATCCCTTCTGTATAAATACAACAACGCTTCCGAATATTTTTTGCGCCTTCCATTGACTATGAGGATGGAATAGTCTTTTTTACCGCCATGGTTTACGGCTCAGTCCTGAGGGAAAAAACGACCTATGTGCCACCTGAAATCAGGAGGTAACTTTGTCACTCTTCCAAGAAGATAAATAACTCTTCTAATTTGCTATGGTCTTCTTGATTTTAAATATTTTTGCTGTATTTGAAGACCTTCTAGAATTCAGCTATGCTTACCAACAGAGTGTGGTGCCTCAGGTATATAGGGCCGCTACATCAGTCTCAGGGTTCTGCGAGCCTCAGCAAGTGTATATGGACCTGTCACTATTTGTCTATTGATACAAAGATCCTTGTGGGTTGGGCATCCATCCGGCGATTCCTCGTGTACAACAATGAATGCTGGGTTGTGCGCGTGGAAGACGAAGGCTGGAGGTGATTAACCACTGCCGCCTGAGAATCATCTCACCAGTGAAGTGCCAGGCCGTCTAAGAGAGGCGATGGAGGTTATGTAGGCTCGCACATTGTCACACTTGCTCCAGCGTCGAAGCTCATATGGGTAAATTGCAGAGATCAGCCAAAAAACTTGCCTCAAAACTGTCTGTCAGAAAAGGACGGTGGTCCCCGGGCCTCCGGTATTCGACTTACGTCCCTGCAGGATAAACTAGATCGAGGTCTCCAGCTTGGTGCCATAGGTCGTTTCCTGTTAGAAAATACAGTCTGTGAGATCGTTGATGCCAATTGGAACAGGTATGCTCACAGCCGTATCAAGTACATGTAAGTAGACCCCGGACTCACATCAAGTGTCTTGGAGGGTGCATACGCGCAGTCGCGTCAGCTCGTTACGCTGCGGTCGTTTTGTGATTCTCGCCGAGCACTCTGTTTTGGATTGTATTTCCTAGCCGCAAGAATTCTAGCGGTAAATCACCGACATCCGGGCGTTCTCGGAATTTTAAATAATTCGTGTTTTGGCCATAACTTTGAAAATGCAATCCAACAACGAACAGCAAAACGAATTTCTCTTGTGTGCAGCACAGCTGTCGTCTAGCCAATGAACCTCTGCAGAAAGGTTTCAAGGAGGCAGGGGCCTGCTCTGCTACCTAGGATTGTATTGGATACAGAACGGTAACTGACAACCTTACGAGCCCGAACTGCGAAGAGCGATACCCAGATGAGTAGTATGTTCACATCGAAGCTTTATGATGGGAGAATTTCACCCATAACAGAAGCACCACGTAGAAGGCCACACTTCAGGTATTGATAGGACTGACCAGTTGCATGGACAGCATGTCGTCTGCTCTGTCCGAAAAACCACCAACCCGATTGACACTACAAAAATATCACTGCGAAGGATTCTTTTGACGAGTGCAAAGGCCCTCTCTCTGCATTACTTTCTATATTATGCACACATTTTGCTCAGCAGCACCGAGATGGGCCCAACGTTAATGAGGAAGTTAACTAGGAGTTTATTAATAATGAACTATCTGGTAGTCAGAAGTCCTGTTGTATACTGTAGCAATATTTTATGAAAAACAAGAACCGATGTATTCAACTGTACGGTCAGGAGGCATTCGTTGTTGACCTCTTTCCTAACATCTTCGAACGCACCAATTCGTGGGTTATCTTAAAGTGAGATAGTTTGGTTCTGACCTGCATATCGGGGTTGTCATTGCAGATGGCGCTAAATATCTGGATCTACAGGGTAAGCCGCTGAATACAGGTACTGGTGAAAATACATGAAGATGCGTGCGATGTTCGGGTGAAACCACATGCAGTGGGTGTGGTTACGGGTGGACGAATTGTATGTTTTCCAGAAAACTTCGAAATTTTGTTTGAAAGGAGACCTGGACTGAACCAGGCAAAGAGCAGGGGAACTCACCGCCCGATGGAAAGCTCAGTATGCGGGCTGCAACGAAGTACATCCTTCATGGAATTTTAGGACAAGTGGATTGAGGTAATTGGCTGCAGACAGTGACTGACGAAAAGGATTCAAAGCAACTTCTTGGTGAGCGTAACATTCTCTGACAAGGTAGGCTGTTACACAGTCGTCCATATTAAGCTTACCTCATTGGGGAGTGGGTGTCCTGTGGTACAAGATAGCTTTACCGTTGTGAACGATGACATCCACCACGTGCCCAATGGAATGGGCACAGCACTGGCGACTTGCACCTGAATTAGTTCATAGTGAGGTAGACCTGCGCTGCATTTGCCACACCCTCAGCCACCCCTGCCCTCACAGCCTGTCTGCACATGTTACGCATGACCCGCTTCCTGCAGCACATACCAGGCCTGTGTAAGAGCGGCTCGTATCTCTCATGCGGGTGAGCGCTAATAAGACGGTACTTGGGAGCCACTACAGTATGGCTATCAATCCTGGGGAAAATCGATTTATCGCGTCAGTTGGCAACCCTCCAAGCCAGGACTTTTAGCCCATTCAAGGGCGTCAAAATTATTATAGGGAGGAATGCGCTGATTTGCCATGGGAATGGATTCACGAGTGTTGGTCTCGCTTTCTTTTCCCACACCCATACACCAGTGAACTGTCCGAGCTTATCAGTCAACTGGTGATGAGATTGGGCTCAATGGCTGACGTGGTGTGAATACCTCTGTCAGACCGTTCGGCCATCGTTGCCGGCGATATCCACCGTGTGCTCCACAGCAAGGTGAGAGCAGGCACGGTGATTTGTGCATGAAGTAGTTTATAGTGAATGCAGACTTGCACAGAATCTGCCGCACTCCCCCCTCCTCCTTCCCCACCTGGACACGAAGGTGACGGAGGAGGGGGAGGGCGCTGGTGGATGGCACGGTCGAGCCCGCACCTTTTCGCTGCATCCCACACC
>CACRXP010000095.1:1094452-1154517 GCA_902702965.1 Spirometra erinaceieuropaei
ATAATGGGCGAATAAATTTCCAGACACCTATAGAGGCGTTACTGTTGGCGCTGGTGCTACCATAGGCAAGATGTGAATAAGCATTCAGATTGAAGGACGAGTTTTGGCCTCTTAATCAGTCGTGCGGCAATTCGAAATCTATGCAATCTAGTCTCACGATATGTCGTTATGAGAGCAAACAATAGTCGCGTGCTCGCCAGTCGTACATGAAAGGCATTCAGGGCGCTAATATTTGCCTTGGCGCCTTATCCGACTAAGATGAGTCTTCTCAGCATCGCCTCCACTTTAGTCTGTTCGCCCACCACTTTTGCACCGACACGCGAAGACCAAGAGATGTTCGTTTCAGGAATCGGCACTACCAGAAATCACACCGACTGATGGCGGAAGATGTATGTCTTTGAATAGCAACAAATAAGTTGGCTTTAGTAAACGTTGGACAAGACGGCGGTTCAGACTCAATTGACGCATTCTGTCAGGTTCGCATTAGTCTGCCAATGTCTGAAGCGAGAATAAAATACGAATGCCAACAAGGTGCTTTTATTTAGGTAGGGGTCGGTTACGCTGCCTGGTCCCAAATGTAAGCACAATGAGGGAATTGCAAGTAAAGTAAGCCGAAGGAGGATGCTGAAATCAATAATGAGGAAGTAGCCAAATCTAAGACGGAAAAGGACAACCTGATGCTTCAGTTTAAAGGTAGGGTTACTTTTATGATCTGAGTTAGTGTCAGGTTGAGAATTGAGTTTAGGATCAAGGTTTGTGTTAAGTTTAAGGGTTTTGCTTAGAATTAGGGTTTGAATTGCGATTAGGGTTTACGTTTATTGTTAAGCTTGGAGTTAGGGTTAGCGTAAGGGCAGGATTAGGGTTAAAGTTTGCGTTAGGCTTAGGGTTAGGACTAGAAAATGGATAGCTCTGGTCTGATTCGACATTGGAAGCATACCTAATGCACTAGAAAGTCATGTTTAAGGAGTAAAATTGTTGCAACAAGTCAGTTTTAGATTTTCCGAATTTAACCAACAAGATGCCGAATGTTATTTGTGGCCACAGAGAGACGAAAGAGAAGGTTGCGTCCTAAAGTCAATGAGCAAAGTGTGCAACAAAATGTGCATATATGAAGTAAGGTTGGGAGCAAACAAGGCCGCCTGTGATGAATGGGATCTTGCTGTCACATCCATTTTAGATCTGAAGTTGAACCATTTTGTGAAGGGGGCAGCTAAGTAAATCCTATTCGGAGATACTGATGTCCAAGGTTCTTTAACAAGGCGTATCTCACTGTTCTCCCAGAGGCGCAGAGAATGTATGGCCTAAAGGTAGATGAAACCTTCGGGATTCTCGTTGAAGCCCTATACAGTAGGTAGGCTAACTCATGATATGTCAGCCGAAATTTCGAAATTCGTTTTCGTCTCGAAAGGATTAATTAAGTAGAGTTGTAAAAATTATCAACCAGCAGCATAATTCTATAATAATCCAGTTACCTCAGGGTGCCGGCTTTCGAATGGACTTCCTTTCGACTGCATGCAAAAACTGCACTCTGCAAAAAATGACTACTTAACTAGCATGCACTCTTTTCATTGACTTTCGCTTCCCTTAAAAATTCAATTATATTTCATGAAAACATGCATAAAAATACTCATTTTTTGCTCATTCTGTAGACACTTACGCCTTTTTCTAATTTCATACTCGAATGAAGGGCATAATTCGCTGTTCAAAAACTTTTCCAAGTCCCGAATAATTTTGAACCCGACCTGCCGTTACACTTTCATTCAGGGTGTCCAAACTACAAGCCGTAAAATTTCTGCGTATGGAAAACCACACATTTCTCTACGGTATTAAGAGACGACTATATGGGGTTCATAAAATTTAGCAGTGGATTTGAGCCATACTGTGAACTTTACAAGCCACATTAGGATGAAGTGTTTTATGTATTGTTTTATGAATGGCCACTTTACGGTATTATAAAATCGCACAATTAAGAACTTTTTCAAAACCGAAGTATACCCTTCCTTTTAGTATAAAATTGGAAAAAGACACTATTTTCTACCAAATGAACAAAAGAGTGAAATTTTTTATGCGTGTTTTCCATGAAATATAATTGAATTTTAAGGGCATCGAAAATCAATACTTAAGTAGTCTTTTTGCAGAGTATAGTTCTTGCATATAGTCGGAAAGAAGTGCATTCGAAAGCCTACACCATGAGGTAACTGGATCATTATAGCATTGTACTGCAAGATGCTTAGTTTTGCAACCCTACTTAATTAATCTTTTCGAAACGGGACCGCATTTCGGAATTTCGACTGACATTTCATGAGTTAGCCCACCTACTTTACAGCATAGTTGAAGTTTCATATTTATCAGAAATACTTTCTATCGGGAAAACAAAAGGTCAGAGCACATGTGTGTAACCTTGCAGTGTGGTGTCCTGTCTTCTTGTCCATGGTTTTGTCAGTAATGAAATGCAACGTTACCTACGTTGCATCAAACATTCTGCAGTCCTCCCATTGGTGGTTCTGGTGGTACTCGGCAGCCGTCACTCGGCTGAAGAGATGGCTTGCTGCAACTTTCGGTTGAGTTGCGGGTGCACTTTTCCGCCTACGTAAAGTTTTTCTAGTCAAATCTCTCTCCCTGACTTTTGACTTTTGAGTCTCGACCATCATATGTTGACATACCTACTGCACTGGAAGGTGGCGAATAATTCGGTTACCCACGCGACTTCCAATTATTTGGTTTTTGCCTCGCAGCCCTAATAATGAGCAATGACGTCAACCGCCTGATGGGCAAGAAAACTAATTAAATGCTTCTATAAAATCGGCCCTCTTCGACTAACATGCATCTGTGCCTTCTTAGCCCCATGCAGGTAATAATAAAATGAATGATTTCCGAATCAGAGACAAGATCGAGGCTGAAGTTTCTCGGCTAAGGTATTATTGACCAGGTCTTTGGCCGTAAAAGGTTGTTTAAAAACAAACATCACACGTAACATCTGTTTCATAAATTATTTTGTCCAGAGTTGTTGGTCGCATTTACTAACCGGTATGCCATTTTTAATCAAATGAATTCTTTTTTGCTCATGTTAATTCGGCAAAAACACGCTCTTTCAGTCTTTCCCTTCCTCCAAAAATATAACTTTATTTAATACACATAACTGCTTGCCAACCCCTCTTCAAGCAACTCGTGCTCCACAAGCCACTTGTCCTCTGTGTTGCTAATGTGCGGCAGTAGGCTGTCTCCCGGAGACATTCACTCGTAGTTGTTGTATGATAACCAGGTCACAACAGGGTCTCTACCTGAATTGCTGAAAGAATCCTTGCTCCGAAGACTTTGCTTACACCAGTGCGGTAAAAGTAGACTGCATCAAACAGCTGTCGTAACCACATGGACTGCATATTTCAGCATCGACGCCTTTTCTATGAAATATCCCGCACATGATCGGGTCTGTCGCCCAAGAAAAGCAGCAATGACTTTGGCAGCGAGAAGATGCCTTGTTTTACACAAAGGAATTTGGTATATGTTCCAGCCATACAGGAATGGGCAAACAGGTGATACCCTAGCTACTCACAACTGATGAGCTATGAAAGGGATGGTAAGGTTCACGAAGAAGGATCACTTGTCCTTCTCCAGTCACCCAACCAACACGTAAAATGCGATCCTACGAATGCACTGTGGGCACCTAGTCCACATATGAGGCCTCACCGCTGAGTCATCTGTACCATCGATCTGCCTCGCCACTTACCAGTCTGCCGGGAGAGACCAGACATGCAGACGTAGACAGAGAAATGGAAAAGCATGGAAAAATTTGGCTCACTGTGGCTGGTGACCCATTTGTTAGACCCAAATCTATGTACCGTGTAGGCATTCTGAGTGAGCCTGTTAATATTTAAGGTCACGGATGCCTTTCGGGTTAGACGCAGAAACTGAGTCGCCCGACAGCCCTTGTCGGTCTGTAGGCGTTTTATGGCAGTCATGTGAAAGATTATCCGTCATAATAACAAACACTTGCCAACAGGACGAAAAGGCATATTAGTTCCTTGTAAAACAGAAATTCCTGGACGCAAAAACTAGAATGCCCCTTTAAGAGGCAAACAACGCATTTTATTTTAATGGCGAAAGTCCGTTAACCTAAACAGTCGTCATCTGAAGTATCCTAACTCAGCGTTTTTCCAGGGCAAGAAGATGTGTGCACACATTTTCCTAACATCCTATAAGATGCAATATAAAGAACTGTACAGACCTGCAACAAGTGTATACATTAAGTTATGAACTGCGATCTTTCTCGTTAACAACTTACAGAAAAGTATCTAAAACCGGAGGCCCGAGAGGGACGTCGGCTTTGTTTTCAAAGTCCTAATGGTAATTTAAAATGACTTCTTCCGCTACCTAAACGGTTCCTGAATGTTCTGAAGCTTGCCAAAAGCGCTCGAAACTGCTTAACTACTGGCATTGATATTGATGTTTATGATTTATGTTTTCTGAAATCTTTTTTAGACGGGAGAATTATCATGTGGGATTATTACAATGATCTGCTGAATTAACTAAAAACTGAAGTTATTCATCCTTCTGCGCATTTTCAAGCGGTAATCAGTAGAAAAACACAAGCTGCCGAAGAATAGATCATGTCGCGTCATTTTCAGAGTTCACACTAAAATCGATATCGGTCTTTTGTACGCGTAATACATCATGCGTGCGAAATGTTCGGCTAAAAGAACTTTAAGCAGATATTTGAATCCTTATACTAAGGATAGTGGTTTTGCCTATAAATTGAAGGCCTACACTGGGTGTACGAGCGATAAACAAGGCAGAATAGTTTAAACATAGACGAGGTAAGACTTGACTAAACTCGAAAAACTACATAAATTGAAAAGCCTTGGTTCTTCTATTGAAATCAGTCTATGCATCTCTCTTGAAAAATGGCCAGCTAACATCTGGGAATATTTGTCTACTGATGGATGTATTTAAAAGTTAATATGCAAACACCCTCTTCGCATACTCCTAGCATGGCTATTTTGTGTCAAGTTGGTTGTTGGCCGACAAGGCCAGACGATAGAAGTCCAGGGTAAGACAATTTGATAGAACTTCTTGGTTTTCGCATGCTCAGTGTGTCCGCAGGAAAAAGTCCGTACTGTTGTGAGTGTTCAAACAATCCGAATTCCTTAAATACGAGGCAATCCTATATCTCAAGACTGAAAGTGCAACTTCTAAACTCCAGGAATCTATGACCATAAGTCAAAGTCTATACTTGTATCACACTAATTAGCATGCATTCCAACTCCGTCGAATGCGGGCAGACATTTCCTTCACTGGGTTTGAGAAGGTACAATAGTCTTCTGCTGGTCCACACGAACTCTCCATGCGTGTTGTTTCCACTCTTACAAATAAGATCCGCGCAGCCCGGAACTATTGTATTGCGGATTAATGGATTCAAAAGACGAGGTGGCGAGCATACTGAGCGTGACCTAACTCATGAAATTTGTCGAAATTTACGAATGATTGCCAATCACTCGCAAACCGACTGCCTTTCGATAATGGATTGTATATGCTTCCTTGCTGTTTTCCTTTGCGTCGGAAAATGCCATGAAGGTATTAAAGAAAGGTGATTTTGACGTAGGTTTTGGTAGCGCCACGCTTAGATTGTATTAACAGCGAAGTAGCGAAGGCGCTTTACTCGGTCGACACTGAGGAAGGTCATATGCTGCCAGGTGCATTGTCAATCTATAGGAATCCTAAAGTTACTAACTGAACTCCGTGTCCTGGCCTCCTTTAACTTCTGAGCGTCAACTGACAGAATCTTGTTGGCGTCATACAAGAGCGTCCGAATGGTCATCGGCAGAATTGGCAGCAGCGCGCGTGTCCACTGTGATACTGCTGTTAGGCGACATGATTAGCAGAAAAGTATTTTTATTTCATGCGCACATAGTTAACTGTCCGTGATCTGATTACGGAGCCATCCAGTTTTTAGAAGATGACTGTAATTTACCCTGCGTCGTTGAATACTCTTGAAGAATTTTGTCAAGATGTAATAACAGGAACCGTGCAGTCACTGTAATTTTCTGTCACTAATTTGCTATGTTCTAAATAAGCTTTCCAGGTGCCCTACATCCCCTCTGAGCGAAAAGCTAATACGGTTGCGTGTACGACTGTCCAAGTCACGCATGAATTGTGAGATGCAGATTTAAAATACGCAATATTAAATAACAGAACCATCCAGCCAAACACAACCTAAAATTTGACCATTCATTTAATGCGGTGATTATACACCATTCGATAACTGTGATTTATGCATTGTATTGTTTCTTCGTTGATAGCGTTTACTAAAACAGAACATTTTGACACTCATTTCCGAGTCTGACTTCATTTTCCAAATAATCCCCACCCTTACTCTGGTTCATCTGTCTATGCTGGATAAACGTAGTTTCATTGTCAAGTAGCATTCACCAGGTAAACTGGAAAGTACAGTAGATGAGCTAACTCATGAAATGTCAAACAAAATTTCGAAATGCGTTCTCCTTTCGAAAAGATAAATTAAGTAGTGTTGTAAAACTAATCATGATGCAACATAAATCTATAATGATCTCGTTTCCTCAGGGTGTCGGCTTTCGAAAGAATATATTTTTGGCTGCATGCAAGATCTATACTCTGCAAAAAATGACTACTTCGGTAGCATGCAATTTTCTCATTGATTTTCGATGCCTTTGAAAATACAATTATATTTCATGGAAAACATGCATAAAAAATATTCATTTTTTTACTAATTCGGTAGAAAATCACGTCTTCTTCCAATTTCATACTTAAAAAGGTTATAATTCGGTTTTAAAAAAAGTTTCTAATTGTGAGATTTTTTAATATCGTTAAATGGCCGTTCATGAAACGTCATGTATCTGCATTTACGAATGTGGATTGTAAAGCTAACAATATTACTCAAATCCGCGGCTAAATTTTATGAACCTCATATGGTCTCCTCTTAACGCCGTAGAGAAATGCATGGTTTTCCGTGCACGGAAAATATACAACTTGTAGTTTCGAAACCCTGAATGCAAGTGTAACAGCAGGTCGGGTTCAAACTTATTCGAGAATTAGAAAAGTTTTGTAAAACCGAACTGTACTCTTCTTTTGAGTGTGAGATTGAAAGAAGACGTGATTTTCTACCGAATTAGTAAAAGAATGAATATTTTTTATGCATGTTTTCCATGAAATATAATTGTATTTTCAAAGGCATCGAAAATCAATGAGAAAATTGCATGCTACCGAAGTAGTCATTTTTTGCAGAGTATAGATCTTGCATGCAGCCAAAAATATATTCTTTCGAAAGCCGACACCCTGAGGAAACGAGATCATTATAGATTTATGTTGCATCATGATTAGTTTTACAACACTACTTAATTTATCTTTTCGAAAGGAGAACGCATTTCGAAATTTTGTTTGACATTTCATGAGTTAGCTCATCTTCTGTACATTTTGTCAACTATCCGAGCTTAGTATTAATAAAGCCGTCAAATCCGGTAGTCATCCGCACCCTTGTACTAGACGCGACCTAATATGGTTTAAAATAGAGAAGAATTAGACGAATTATCTATAAGCAAATTATCATACTTAAGGTTTTCTTCAGAGTTGAGAAAACGACCTAAGTTTTAATGCAGCAAATGAAAGTGGTGATCAGTTTAACCTTTTATTTTCCGCAGTTAGCCTAACATTCAACCAGTGTTACTTGCTGTGACATAACAACTTGGCCTATTTAGGCTGTCCTATGCGCCGGGAAGGTTCACGTGTCCGATCAAGTTTTCAGATTTCCTGATTGATTAACTCATATGGCTCATTTGGCTATCCGCCGATGTTAAAAGATAGTGATCTTCCTGAAGACCACAGGTCTCTTTCTCCTGTCTATTTTCACATCAGTAAAACCTACGTTCAACCAAAGAACTGGCCACAATCGTTCTTCAGTAACGTAAACCCAACTACTTTCTTCCAGAAAGACATGAAGTCGAGGTACCAGGTTAAAGAGGTCAGGAGCCAACAAATTCTGGTATGTGCACAATTGCCTCCTAGACAGAGCATTGCATTACGGGAATTCCAAACCAAAAATGATTGCGGTGCCGTGCTCTTTGACTCATTTGGTGACCAGGGAACTGGCTACATCGTTTCTATCCCTTAGATCTTCTAAGCTTCTGTCTTTACTCCGAAGCGGTAATAACGAGCTTAACAGGCGGTAGAGGGAAGGGAGTGAAGATTCAAAAAGCCCATCTTCCTTTCTGAGTTTTGTGCGTTCCCATAGGTACGTTCACGATATGTGCTTGAAAGGGAGGCTTTTTTGGTTTCAAATGACTCCACATCTATATCTACGCCGATTACCTCAGACCTCACTATTTCCTTATGCGAAAATCTCAACATAGGGAAGGGAGATAGCCGTTCGATTGGTGTAACACGAAAAAGACTGATCCGATAGATTTTCTGTTTACCTTTGCCGCAGTTAACAAATCGCCATACCTGTCCCACAGACGGAAGATTCAAAGTTAGACTAGGCGACTTGTATTTATTGTTTAGTGGCAGCAAGTGAACTCCTGCTGTTTGGATGAGCTGACGACGGTACTGTTTCACGTAAGAGCTAAATTGTTGAAGCTGGACTGGAGACTCTGCCTATTCATGAAAACAGATAATTTCGGCCCTTTGCGACTGCTCCTCTGTTGTTATGCGAAATTAATTACTCTAACGCAAGTAAACAGACTTGCTTTCTTGTAAAGTCGAAGCGGTCACGTTTGAGTGAGAGTAGCTCTGGACAAGCTTAACTGAATTTTTCTTTGAACAGTGGGACACACAACTTTTATGATACCAACTTCAATGTGTCGAGAACTGTTGCTTGGCTCTAGCGGATGTCCGCTCGACATAACTTGGAAAGCCGACGGTTAATATTATCGGTAAATCAGGAATCCTAAACCGATTTTACTTTGGGGGAGAATGTACAGGTGACATCCCAAACTGTTTAAAACTGTGAAGTTTTTAGATCCTGATACTAGTAGTGCATAAATTACACATAAAACAGCCAGCCAATATACGAAGATGTTCATAAAAACATTGTGACCTTCTTTTTAACTCTGCTGATCTGCTCACGAATGAAAAATTTACCCCTTGTCTCTAAAGCTGTCTGCTTTTCCCGAATGCTTGTCTGAACTTAATTTGTCTAACCCAGCATGAAGACCTATGAATGGTGCTTTCGTGCCTCACTACGAACGCAGCATGTCATTGTGGCTGTCTGTAGACTAAGGGATCGAGGTCAGACTGCCATTAGACTCGCATCCCTCTGACCCTGAAACGTTTGAATCCGCCACAAGACTAGTGAACCACATTCAGAGATGAACTGGCATGCAAGGCACGAACTAAATAAAAAGTAAAAGTCTTAAATTCACGCCCTATTCGATTTGAAAAATCAGCTTGTATAGCAGAAACACTGAAGAGGGAAAAACGGTTAATCCCCAAAAGGCACCAGTCTTCAAGTGCAGACTAGACATATGTGGGTATGATAAACGCGGGCGAAACGCCAGAAGCGTAAACGTTAATTACCTTGGTCGAGCGATAAAGAGGAATTTGTTTCTATAAAGCTGGCAACGTGTATAATTACTTGTGTGAAGTCATATTCCACCCATTTGTACATGAATGCGAGGCATGAGAAGGAACTATCAGGAGAAAGAATTAATATTGCAGGTCTGATAATTAGCATACCACGTTCTCTTTAACTGAAGTTTCTAAAATTTTGCCTAGATCGATCGGGTTTTCTGCTTTAGTGAGTAGAAAAAGACAACTTGTAGTGCGGACGAGGTTTCATCACAAAACAGTTTAATGTAATATTAAGTGATAGAAATTGCAAGATAATGACTGCCTAGTGTGTTAGTCTTTGTTTGCATCTGGATTGGGAATGTGACACGCTGAAAGTGTTGAGTTGTATTTAGATTGAAGTGTTTGTCACCACAGACCAGTGGGGTGAAGACAACCCCGGTGGACAAAACTCACGAATCGATTTATCTCAGGAATATGTGAATTGTCGCTGTTTTTCACCTATTACGGGTTCCGGAAGCAGTGGGGTTGACGAACTTTAAACGCGGCGGAATTTTGACGTAACGGTGAATGAACGTTATCAACAGAGACAGAACACTACAGTAAATAACTAAAGCGCAGATCGTTAAAAGTATTACAGGAACGAACAAACCGGGGATGAGGAGAAGCTGTACATCCTGGTTTCAAAGGATCGCACTATGTGTGATATCTCCGAGGAACAGTAGTTCGCACACTGTGAATTAGGATTTGGGGCTCGAGTTCTCAAAGAATACAATTCACAGGATCGCAAAATGTTTAGCACTTTTCGCTCATCAGGCGCTTTGACGATTTTCGCCTTTGAGGAAACATTTCACGGAGCTACGAATACTTAAAGCTGAAAATCACACAACCTGGAATGATTTGTGACGCAGGGTGGTCTCCGACTGGAGGAACCTGAAATGGATGATCCGGCCAGTTAGAAAGGGCCTGGTGTCTGCGGCAGACGATTGCATGAAGGTGGCAGTGCGACTATCTAGTAAGGTTTTGTTTCACGGAGGAAGTGGAAATTTAGTACAACAAACTCTCTAGCCACCTGAGCTACGCCTCCATAGCGACCACTGTCCAGGCATATCTTTTATATCAACTGTACGTACCGATTGAAGAATGTTCTGCTCAGTTTAAGAGGCTAAACGTCGTATGTTATAAATGGTAACTTTTAAGACAAGTTGCCTGCTTCATTTCGGTTTCCATTTCTATTTCATATTCTAAAATGGAGTGTCCAGAAATCTAGTAATTATGGATAACACAAATTTACTAATTCAAAACGCACTTTATTTGATATTCTTTATTTTTTGTCCCATGCCAGGCTTCCTTTGAAGTTGTGAGATTAGTAGGAAGGCCGTTTGCTATAAGACAAACTTAAAGTCACGGTGGTGTCCATTAGTCGATCGAAAAACTATCCAGGAAATTTCTTTTTTGCATACTATTTAGGATAAGAAGTCAACTAAGTCGATAGAACCGGCGGGATAAGACATTTTTGACATGGCTTGCCTATTCTTACCAACATAACCCAACTGATGATCGAAAAAAGTCAGCGTAGACCAAAATGGTATCTAATTATTGATTGTTTGCTTCTATGGGGCCGTTTGCACAGTTTGTAGACCGGAACTGTAGGGTGAAACGGAACGTCCATATCATGTGCTACAATCGGGAGAGATCAATGAATAGGTCCAATGCAACTAGCTGATGCTCACAAAACTCCATGTTACGTTTACTTGTCTGCTAGAGCTAATCTCCTTTATTTGAAGTTACCTAGGTCCGATCGATCAAATGTCCCTGGATCTGCAGTAAGCAATCGCTCTTCCTTTCGACAACACACCTAACCGAATTGACTGTAGCGCAAAGGTGCTCTAGGTAGAGGGGGATATCTAATTGGCAATGCTACCTGAAGGCGTTCATTGCCTCAACGAACATTTATAACGCTATATCTTTGCGTCGTACAAAGTATGAACATGACATCCAACAAGTGAAATTGCCTTTGACGGTCTTTGCATTCAATGACGGTCGACATTCAGCCCCACAAATCCCACTACCAGTTTTACTTCGGTGAGAAGTTCGAATTGGGGAAGGACAACCGTTCTTTTGACAAACCTCGGAATCGGACCGGCGACTGACCGGAGACGCCTGTAAAAGTCGCTATAACCAAAATGAAACAACAACTTATGATATGAAAAATAACGTTGAATTAATCAGTAAAACCTCATATACTCATAGTCCCTGAGTTTGCTTTTTTGTCAGAGTTGGCGTTAACCACGCACAAATGCCATCGTTCAGGTCTTCAACCTTGAACCAGCGCTTTAGGCAGTCAAACTGACTTTAGAAGTGTCATTTGCCTAGTGCGGTAACCGTCTTTCGGTCACCTGATCTGTCTTTCAAAGTTCAATGCCCAAAATTCAAGAGCCATTGGTTGCTTTTTCATTCAAGCTAACTTCTTTTCGCTGACACCTGAGCCTTGTGTCTGCTAAAGAAATGGACGATTAGCTACTACATGAATGCAAGCAGTCGTCAAAACTCTCCCTTAAGCTGTAGTTCTGAGTAGTTAGCTTTCTGATGAATCCTTTGATGTTCTAGATTTTTCAGCATCTGTTTTATTTTTAGTCCAAAAATGATAGCGTCTACAGAATTCTACAAATAAGATGTATTACTGATATCACTCTTACCCGATAGCCACTCCAACTATAGCGTGCTGGACTGCCTACATCTTCGGACTCACATATCTCTTGACCCCAATCTTAGTTGTCGACGTCTAAAGACTGTAACCAGGTTTTAAGCAATTTTTGGCTTCTCTGGCATGTTGTTACAGTCGCATTTTCGAATGTGCCATACGAAGAGATGTTAAGAATTTGAAGATCCACCAAGAGGCTGAGCTTTTTGCGATCTTGTCATTTAACCGAAGAATATCAATAAAAGACCCCTTGTTTCTGTTTCTGTCTCCAAAAAACGACCAACTATATTATTGATTTAACTCGGCAAACGTAAAAAACATTGCCCGGGAAATCCAGATCGATTTACTGTTGTTTCCGCAAATAGTTTGATGATAACTGGATGTTTGAAAGGTATCCAAAGACAAGTCGCCAGAGGCCCATAACAAAATAGTGCGCAATAACCTCGCCAATTAGTGTTGTGACGGTTTGTGTATAAATGGACGCCAAGGTTTATGAGCGTCCGCCATGCCATAATCAACAAACCATGTCCCTCGCAGCCTGGTGTGCGCTGGCAGTTCTCCGGTACCTGGTTCTCTGGTGGTAGATGCGCTTCTGCTCCCGCTGGGTACGCAGGTCGTATGTATGGCTGCCCAGTCATCCACGTTCTTTCTGTTATTCTTTCTTAAATTCCTGGTCAAGTGTTTGTTGTGGACCGGGGGTATGGAGCTGAACGCCAGGGAACGGGTTCGGTCGCGCCATCCACCTGAGCCATCCCCGCTCCCGGTCTTCTTGACTTGTCTTGACACCGGGACCAAGTGAGACAGATGCTGCGAAAGTCCACTCCCACTATAAAATGATTCATGTGCAAATCACCGTGTCCGCTTCGCCTTGCTGTGGAGCACATGGCGGACATCGTCGGATGCAACGGTCGGACTATCATAAATGGATGACTTGGAATGCCAACTATTTCTTTCAATAAACGCAATGGTTGAATCTTGGCTACTCTCTCGTCAGTCTTGATTGCATCTTGCGTAAGGAGATAAATGACAACTTAATAGTCATTCCTGACACTCGATGAACACATTTCCTGATGGTTAATTTATTTACTTTTTGGCCGCAAAAAACTCAAGTACAATTTCGGTTGACCAAAGAATCTGACGCTGTTCATTTTATAAGCAACAAACGATAAAGACAATTCGATTGCATCGGTCCTCCCTATTAAGTCGTTTTCAAAGTAACGGACTTTGAGTGGCTTATTATAATGACGGCACAGGTACTAGTTAAAAGCCCAGACGAGCGTTTCTCCAATCTTGTGTAGGCGCATATCGCAGCTGTGGACAGTTCGGCTTGTGGGTTTCCCATATCTTTTCTGGTATATGAACTCCAATTTCCATACTGACTTGTTTAATTTCAAAAGATATTAATGCGCGTAACTGAAGGTAATCCTTTAGAACAAAGCTTTTTGGGCTCGGCTCCAAGTTAATTTATGAATATTCGAGTTGAAATCTATCAGCTACTGCGGAAAAACAGCGTAATATTCGTCGATTGTATGCACTTGAGAAAGATTCGACCCATCAATGGAACCCCAACGTTCCCCATGTGTTACTTGGTTCGTCGGAAATCACACAAAGATATTATACCCCGTTAGATATTGCAAACACTAGCATAAAACGTCACTTGACCTACAGATTTAAAATCTTCTCACGACAACTTTGTACGCCCGCTAAACTAGACTACGCGGTTTCTCTTCCTCGGTGAAACAATACCGGAATATTTACACTAGGAAACGAAGAAGATGTGTCGGTTGTACAGGCTTCTGATTTTTGTGAACCAAAATTCATGTTGCAGTTATTCTGGGTATCTCCAAAATTGGAAAGCTTTTCGTCAATTTTTAAACTGACAATAGGAATGTAGTTACGCCCGCCTTTAATTCCGTACATACAAAAGGTCCTGTAGTCTGGGTGCCCATCTGGCCAACTTTTGTTACCATCTACCTCTATTTTTCTTTAGTTTGCCCTACTTTAAAGGTCGCAGTGGCCTTTACGACAAGCATACTTTTGCACAAAGTCAACCATAATGCGTTCTCTCGGGGGAGCTCTATGCATCGTTAGATGCATCTACAGATGAAGGTGACGAATTGGAGTGAGGGCCATATTGGCATAAAAAACGGAAATTCAAGACAATTATGCCCGCAAAACCTAATATTCTGACTTCGTACTGAGATCTTTTTCAGTCACTTGAGACAACCCAAATCCCGCCACTCATGCATGTTTGGTACATTGCTTTACGTCGTGTGGGACTAAATTTGCCGCTGAAAAACCATAGAATGTTTATGTTATATAGGATTCTTTTAATGAATTTACACGTGGTTGAAAAATCGCCTTCATAATCATGGCATTTTGAGTTCCAGGGAAGATCATCTATTGCACATATCCGGGGACTTGACTCACATTTTACAGGCCCCAAAAGCTTTCAGGGTATTGAAGGCAGGATAGTCCAAATTAATTGTCGCGAATCTTCCCACGCTTTTGCAAGGAGACATCCTCTAACCTGAAAAGCGTTATACAGTTTTTGCGTTTGTGGCGTTTTATGGGTCAAAATGTCGGGTATGTTAGGATTTGGACATGTTACTCTTTATAGAGTCACGAGACAAAAATGTTTTAGGCAGGATTTTGTAGTTTGAATTTCCTCGAATTCAATTTTGAAACTCAATTGTGATAATCAACCAAGGATACTGACAACTCACGCCTCGCATCGTACCTTGGAATTATGACACTGCCCAAAACGGTCTGTTTTCCTACAGGTGACTTTTCAAAAGTGCACATATGCCATCAAACACTTACAAAGGGCACCTATTTGCCTCTGTTTTCTCTTATGTAGGGAACAGAAGTGTTGATATCAAAGCAATTAGTTCAAAATTCTCCATTCATTCTATGGTATTCTTAGAAAATACGCACACGTGAGACATCTGTCCTAGGAAACATCCAGTAATGCTGTAACGATATGCAAATATATTTACTGACCCACCTAAGGGAAACGTGCAGTACACACGATCTTAAAACAAAGAAAAAACGTTCAGGCCTGTACAATTACAAGGGAAATGATCAGTCTAATTGTCGACAGGGTATAAATGCGTCTCGGGGGCTGGGTCTGTGATATCAAATCAGATTTGATTGGATGCGCGTGGTCGGTTAAGAAAGCTTCCACTCTGTGACAAGCAGTCGATGCGCTACGAAGGCCTCAATAAGAAATGTCTAAAAAGAGGGCATATTGGTTAACAGAAGTATCCTTTCTGCACGGCTACAGGTAAACTTCAATGTTTGGGAAACGCCTGGAAAATTCGAAAGGCGTAAGTACAACACAGAAGCGTCCAAATAATGCGTATTGGTCGTCTCTGGGACAACTTGGCGCCGTTCGATGGTGATGAGTGGACTTCGTAACACCGGTCACATTGTGGAGACGACTGATGATTGCATACCAAAACAACTCTTTTATGAGAACGTCAATACACTCATTTACAGACAAGGTGGACAGAAACGACACCTCGAAGACACACTGGCTACTAAATCAGTAGCGGACATTTCAGTCGCCTTTGCCTTTGCTGGTATTTCATTATCTACAGCTGCTCCCAAAGCCCACCATACTGTCCGCCCTTCTCAACCCCTTCGAACCCTTCTGACATGCTCAGAAAATTAGTATCTGTTAAAGTGCGATTCGGGTGGTTTATTATGACCGAAGAGCTGGCCGGTTGCAAGTACGCAGACCTTACACGATGACTGACTTATCAAAACTTATTGTGTGGTCTCTGTCACCCGCATCAGAGCCAGTCCTTAATTTTACCACTGCAGAGCGAACAATAGGGCTAGCAAGCACACACGATGCAACCGGCACATTCTTCCACCCGCCGCAGTTGCTTTTCCGAGGGACACATATGGCGCATATGACACAGGTGGGCTACGAATACCAAAATTACGCCGTCTTCCTCCAACGCCGCAGTGTGGCATGCCTCCGGCACCCCGGAGCAGTATGATGAAAGGGGACATGCTGGTCCGCTGAGGCCAAAAGACTAGCCCTCCGGTCAAAAGCTTCTGAGATAACTGGGTGGGCAACCACGTGACCGAGAGATATAGTTATGCAGCAGAAGACATTTTTCACTGTCTCGGTACAAACACTGCTGTTTGTCAGTCGACTACAAGAACCTCCACAACTCGAATTTAGAGATCCCAACAGTCCACATTTAGCACTCCACCGTAGTAAATACCTAATTGGAGCTGACCGCTCAATCTCCAAACATAAACTGAACTGCTAAATGGTCTCTTCGTTTACATCTTGCACTTCAGTCACCTATGTTGTCGACCACTTGTGGTCCGTCCAAAGCAGTTCAGATAATGGCTAACGAAAACCACTACATTTCCTGCCAGAGGTTCTAAGAAGCCACCTTTCACGTAAAAGTCATCACACAAACCTGTGTAACAGCACTACTGCGAAAACCACTATATTCGGATGCAAAACATGAAGGCAAAGTTAGAGGTTACGTGGCTATCAGCTCTTCTAGTTCGGCTGCACCTGGCCTAATTAAACCCAGACTTCCCATTTATTAAAACGTCTTTTCTACTTAACTGAACACACCTGTCCCTTCAGTAGGACCGCTGGAAAGAAACACAAAATTCTACAGTTTTATCCACAAAAAGCAGTTTAGTGATTCTATTCGACAGCAAAATAGCAGTAGTCCTCCATAATTTCGGTGGCTTCATCAAAATTCAGGCATTATTTAATGCAGGTTTCTCGGTCAATGTACACGAGAGGTGAGAAGGGCTAAACCTTGCAACCCATGGTTTACTCGAGGCTTTCGACAGAACTAAGATGAACAGGAGAAAGGCAAAAGGCACCTGCCAGCGTCTGCCTTGAATAGCCGTACAGGAGTGAGGCAGTATCATCAAGCAGGATTGGACTGGGTGTTTGAACGCTCGGTAATGACACTGTTGCGTCGAAGGGTTGTGACCACTACCCTTAATGACGGCTCCTTGAAATAAGGCTGGGTCTGCGTGGAGGAGCCCTTTTACGTAGACAGGAAACCTGTGCGACTATCATTCTATCAAGGTGGCTACCCTCCCTCGAGCAACTTTTGCCCGGATTAGCCACATTCCTTGCTATGCGTGCCTTAACTCTCTATTCCCACTGAACTATTCCGTTTGTTTATATTTATGACGATGAGTTTAAGTCAGTTTTAACTGTCTTATCCGCTCTGATAGGTGGTTTTTGTTTTTATTAATTTGATTTGCCTTAATTTTCACACATATTTTTCGTGGTATTAGTGTAGACCTTGGTCTTCTTGAATTCAGCACTGTTTCATTGCTTCGTTCTCTGAGATTTCTCATTGCAGACCAAATGTTTTTTCTAAAGCCTGGTTACCACGAATTTATGTCTTAGATACGCAGCCAAGCATAGGACGTAACGTAGTGCCTCCCAACTTTGTCACTGGTAGACAAAGCCTAGTCCTTCTTAGACCTGGTGCCGAGACCTCAGATTTTGATATGTACATTGTCTGCCCATGACCAGACTTACACGTTTCCTCAGATTTCGGCACGGTAAACAATATCCATGTCATTATCAAAAGCGCAAGTTCGAGGACAGCAAAGAGGTTTATCTGCTACTGTTTTTCTCATTTTTCCTTAATACCTAACCTATCACAAACGCCTATCTGACTTTCCACATCACTTAGGGGGTCGCGAATATGTTTGCGCCGAAGAATATGATAGCAAAAAACTTGTTCAACATTTCACGAAAACACAAATTGGCGTGAGCAAGAGTGAAAATTTAAGTGCTTTGATATTTTGTTTTCATCTTCGTGTTACTTAATTATTTATAAATATAATGGATACCAGTCAACCTTTTCGGGACCACTTGGCTAACATACCCACCTGTTTTTAAGACTGAATCTCCTTAGTATTAATTTGTGCAATTCTACAGTCCGCACCCCAAAGCATAAGTCAACTTTTCAAATTAGTCTTTTGACAGTTGCAGTTAAAACAGTCTTATATGCTTACTGATTCTAACAAGCAAATGAAAAAGTTTTCTAATTAGGAAACAGGCAGAATAAATTGATAAAAAGCTAGTCTTTCTTGATTCCTATAATTATTCTCAGGGCATCCCCGTGTTACTATGCCTGTTCAGACTTCTCACTTTTCTATTTTTAGAAGGTTGCATTAAACCAGTCCGAAGCGAAGACCAATATTGCAAAGAGAAGATGCTAAATATTATCGAAGAAGTAGATATTATTTTTTCTTATTCCCGGGGCTTATGACCAATGTCTATGAAAACGGCTTTTAGTCGTTTTTCGGACTTCTATAGCCTGTCGTTGAAATATCCTTCTAACAACCCATCTAATTTTAGACGCAATTAGCAAATTTTTATTTCGTTTAGGATAATATCCAGGTGGAGGATAAATGCAGAGAGCACACGCGTAGCCGAAAACTCAAAATCGGAACTTCCAGGATAAAAGTACATTCCATACTTAAGCAATCTCTGTCGGACAGTAAACTAGAAAAACTTGCTGAGTACTTTATAAATGAGACCCGACCTCAACGCACAAACGAAACGCAGCCTTTTTGGTCAAACTGAAAGTTAAAACCGTTAAAAGCCGATCATTTAAGAACAGCGGTCTCAGAATACGGGCATGATTTTGGAATTGGCTTTTGCAACCTTAATCATTTTTTAAAACGAAAAAGCGAGTTTTAATTTTACGAGGGTCGACAAGGCAGACTGAGAATTTATTTCCAATTAGGAAGATGTTAATTGACCCAGGAGAACTGAGTACCGCACGATACACTGAATGTCTCACGGAATATATGGTGCTACGGTTTTTACACTCTCTTCTGCCAGTACTTACATAAGAAATCTGAAAATGAGTGTGTCGAAAGGTCATTAAGATTTTTCGAATATATCGTTTCTGAAATATTAAATTTGTTATCAGAATAATGATGTCTTTCGCTGAGATCACTATGTCTTGTAAACAACAGCATTTGTTTATTTTCACGGGAAAAAATTTCGCCATAGCCGAGGCTGTCGAAACTTATTTTTTGACCGACCTCGGACTCCTTATTAGTTAACAGGAAGATGTTGCCCATCAAGCACACATTTAAGGATAAGAAACGATGTGGACGATAACTAAGAGTTGAGAGTTAAGTGTGGGGAAGCCTGTAAACAGAACATAATATTTAATACTCTTAGCGGCATCCCGTGTTGCAGCAACTGTAACTTTAAAAAGAGTGCTGTCAGGAGTTTATAAATAAAAATGCCATATGCGCTCGACAGAAAAAACTTTATTAGAAAACAGCGGGGTGTCCAGATTTAGTGTTGTTGAAAGTATATTAACTACCGTACTAATAAGCTGGGCAGGGTCTTGGCTAAAAGAGCACATCAATGAATCTAAATGCGGATTCTTGGCTAAAGTTGTTAAACGCGTGTTTAAAGAAAACGACACTACGGAAAACCCCAAAGTTCCCGCTGTTAACGCTGTGGGCGACATTGGAATTGGCACAGAAATGCATACAGCATAAGGCACGAAACGGACCATGCAGACAAAAGTAACAGGCATAACAAAAAGACTTGTATTATCCTAAGTTCATGGGTTACGCCAAAGTGGGGGTTCAGTGCTATCATTCTAAAATATTTTGTTAAATAGTTAGTGACAACGGTATGGTTTGTGGCCGGGTTGGCTTGCTCCGACGAGGAGTTGTGCTAAGTAAAAAAGCCGAACATTTACGAAATTTGTGGTATCACAAATTTTGATCCTCCATCTTGTTACCAATTAAAAGGGGAGACTATCTTCACCACATGGTGATAGAAGTAAATGAATTTATTGCCCCTTCGCAGGCCTTGCCACGTCGTATTTTTATTCCAGTGACTATCTTAAAACACATTGACCAGCCTCACGCAAGAACCACCGCAGGGTCTTTTTGTTTCTTTCTCTGGCAAGTACAGATAAATATCGCCAGTTATTTACTTTTAGCACAATTGCTCTCCGGAACAAGTAACCCAAGTCATAAACCATACCCTTGCTTAAGTAACACACAAAACTTAGTTTTACCCATGATCGGTAGCATCCCAATCCATAATTTGCATCGTTAAAGTGCAATAGAATGAATATTAGGATGGAACTAACCAAAATCTTCAACTTTAAAAATACTTGAGGGAATTATGTCCGTTTGAGGAATTTTTTGACGACCCTTCTATACTACATTTTAAGGAATATGCCCGGCTGAAAATCAATCCGTTTTGCTCTGTTTCATAATTTTCCTGTACCTGGCTATCTGAAGCTGGAGGCTGGCACGACCGAAGCCGCACCTAGGCGTACCGCCAACGCCTGGCTCGGATCCCACACTGTGGTGGGAGTGCCATAAAGGCCACATTAAAAAGGAACCATTGCAGCCTGACTCTCAGACCGCCTCCAGTCAAGGAGGAGGTCCAAGTTACCCCGTCAGTTGGCAACCGTCCAAGCCACGGCTTTTAGCGCACCGTGATAGCTTCAAGCGCGTCAGATTGTTTATAGTGAGGAGAAAGTGCGCTGAGTCGTCGACCTCACTCTCCCTTCCCACTCCCACACCCCAGCCGCTGTCCGAGCCGGTCAGCAGACTGGAGTGGGGAGTGGGCGCGGTGGCTGTCATGGTCGACTGACCATGACTGCGCGCGCCACGGCACGACCTGGCTCCCCATACACACAACACCAGGATTTCACACAACGGGGGTTGAACGGCGTGTGTCTCACTTGCGTGAGAGAGCCGTGGAAGGTGCAGCTTCAGCCCGTCCCCAGCCCACCAGTCCGCCACTCCACACAACACACACACGACAGTTCGACCATCGATTTCGATGATGTCCACCGTATGCCCCACAGACTGCATTGTAGAGCAGGGACGGTGACTTACGCAGGGGTTTATAGTGCCCTACCTACCTACACTCCTCCCCCCCCGCCTGTGCCCGGTGTCAAGACAGAGTCAAGAAGACCGGAGACGGGGGAGGCCGCAGGTGGATGGCTCGGACGGATCCTCGCCTTGGCGCTCCACTCCGCACCCCCTGGTCCACACACACATGACCAGGATTTTGACCGCAAAACAATGGGGTGGTGACAGTGGTCCACTTGTGCGACGAATGCCGACAACAGGGTCCGCCAGCGCACCCCGCAAATGTTGGCATTTGTTATTACGCACAGATAACGCCTGCCAGAGTCCGATGTGGCCCCCGTTTTGGTCCAGCGCATCTAACACGTGGCCCGTTTGGAGGGCACTACAACACACACACGCAACGCGACGAACTGCGTGAACCGAGAGCGGGCGTCAGTCAACAACCTTCCTATCCACGACGATTGACGTGTCGGGATAGTCTCGGACTCAAGTCACCCGTGCAGCCGAAGCCGCATGGGGACCAAGTCGAGATGCGGACTTCCCACTTGCGTGGGAGGTGGCAGATGGGTGCGTGTTGATGTGTGGTGGTGATGGTGGAGGAAGGTAGGGAGTGTATATGTGTGGTGTAACCGGCGGTTGTCTACCGCAGGTCATCGTGGATGCGCATGTGTCCGAATAGGCCCATGCGATGCCCGAAAGTGCGAGGGCAGTGTGGGCAGTTGAGACGAGCGTGGTGGGTGTAGGTTGGTGCTCCAGGCACTGGTTCGCCAGTCTCTGTGCGATGGATTCGCAAGTGACCGACCAGGCCGATGTGTTGAAAGAGCACGTAAGCTGTCACACACTTGAATACGCTTTTCCATATGGACCGTGTATAAATGCTTATCTTCTTCAGGTCGATAGGGGGATAACTTAACTTTTGTCTAGTTATCCAGTTAGTTGTCACTAAACTGCCACAGACTGGAGTTTTCCGGTGAAGTAGTGGTGTTTGTGGCTCACAATAATACATAAGATAATGCATTATGCTGGCGGCGGATATTTATTCACTGTTACATGCCATGAATACATTGCTTTATGCACAGGGAAATATGAGGAATTATTTTTGAACTGTCGCTTTGTGAACTTGCTAATTTTTGCAGATTTCTTTATCGGTATACTTTTAGGACGTAATATGCCGAATAAATACCTCCTTTTTCTTCGAATTCTATAAGATAAGTAAAAGTATCCTTGAAATAAAGAATCCTGGAAACAAACTGCAAAATGTTTTAATATTTTGCAGATAGACCAATACTGTCCTGGGGATTATTAACTGGGTTTTCGATTTTCATCTTCATTGCACGAAAGTGGTGAAGCGTATGTGTCAAAAAGTAAAACGTTAACACAACAGAGACAAAAACTGGGGCAACGATACTTACATTCCTTCTATCTCCTCCTTTTTACACAACGATGATTCGGTGTTTATATGTTACCTTTTCATGAATCCCAATGTGTAAATATTGCGCTTTCGTCTTGGATAAGGGCTTCCAATTTTCCGTTAAATATAGAGGATACAGAGGTACTTCTGAAAGCGCACTATCGTCTCATTCTCTGCACGTGATTTCTCAAGCACTATCTGTAGAGATACATTCGTTTGGTTGGCGACATCTAGTGACTTATATGGAAGATTGTGTCAGTTAAAGTGACGGATTAACCATGCGTCATTTCAGGTGCACCAGTCCAGATCCACTTTCACAAATACTACGAGTCGCAACTTATTCCAAACTCTCACAAATCAGGGTAGACTGATCCATGTCACGTAGACGCATAGCGTTCATGAAGTCCTGCCAAAGTTTTAAAATTAACAATTCAGATTTTAAAGTCAGGTGGTAAACACCATATGCAAGAGCAAGAATTGAAGGTACATCATCTCTTTTGTTCTACTTGTTTTACTTTTCCCCTTCTTGCTCTTCGATTCGCAGATTTTGATAAAAAATAACTTCCCATCTTGACATTCCGAGTTTAAATGACCAACAGTTATGAGGATGCATTACACTACTTATCATAAAAAAGCTTTTGAAATATCAAAGTCTGTAAGACCCGCAGTAATTAAAATGGACAATATCTGAAATTCGGGAAATTGTTAAGAGGTATCCGAAAGTGGTGTTCCGCGCGCATCCAATAATTCAAAAAATTGCCAACAGCAATGCTTACAATTACAGAAGCCGGATCGCATTAGCGGGTGTATAAAAGCAAGGAGGTTCATAAAAATGGTAGAGGAAAAGTGATGTGTGATTAGATTTTTATCATTCAATAAAATTCAAAACCTGACAGACCGGTTGCGTTTATTGAGATGTTGACGTTTTCCGGTGAAGTTACGTTCCTCATCTTCGGTAAAGTCTCTTGTCACTGTCGTCGAATATGAACTGAAAAAAATTGGAAGCCTGCAAACATGAGTGGCAGCCTTCGAACACTACTACAGTAGATGGGATAACACATGAAATGCCAACCGAAATTCCAAAATGCGTTTTCGTTCCGAAAAAAATTAATTAAGCAGGATTTCAAAACTAATCATCTTGCAGCATAATTCTATAATAATTCAATTACCTCAGGATACCTGCTTCCGAATGGACTTCTTTCCGGCTGCATGCAAAAACTATGCCCTGTAAAAATGACTGCCTATGTAGCGCGCATTTTTATAGTTGATTTTCGATGTCGTTAAAAATTCAATTGTATTTTATAGAAAAAATACCTAAAAATATTCATTCGTTTGCTAATTCGGTAGAAACTGACGTCTTCTTCCAAGTTCATACTCGAAAGAAGTGTATACTTCGGTTTTTTAAAAATTTTCTTATTGTAAGAATTTTTTAATATCGTGAATCGGCCGCTCATAAAACGCCATGTCTCTGTATTTACCAATATGGCTTGCAAAGCTAACAGTATGGCTCAAATTCCCTGCTGAATTATATGAACCCCATATAGTCTCCTCTTAGTACCGTAGAGAAATGTATGGTTTAACCGGGTATGTTATGGCCGGGTGCAAAACTATTCGGGAATCGGAAAAGTTTTTGAAAACCAAATTATACCCTTTCCGCTTCAGGTAAATCTTCGTTGAAACTGGGACAAAAATAATAAATTTTGCAGTTGCTCACGAGCCGCCTTCAGTTTTTACATCGATTAGGTAGAAAGCCACAGATGCGCCAGTTATATTAAGCAACTGATATAAAATGGGAGTAAAGTTGCATCTCAAAAGTATATACAAAGTGGGAGCAAGGTTGCATCTCAAAAGCATACGCCTACTCCTTTTGTGCTCATTAACAACAACAAAGACCATTTTAACGTACGCCGAAGTGCCGTTCTGCCGGTTTTCCCGATCACACATGGGGAAATAAGCTCAATGGAGTTCGACGTTCAAGAGGAAAACTGTATTAGGCAGACGAGGAAGGAAATATTTCGTGCTTATTTATGCCTTACTCAGGCGGTCTAATCCTCAGAAACAGCCCAAGATTTGAAGTATAAATGACACTGCAAACACTTCCATGGTGGAGAACGTTCCGCAGTTAGTCCACTGCAGCAAACGAACGCTAATGTGTTCACCTAGAAAATTCGCTATTATTGACGCGAGTCTGTCGACAGGTATGGTTATTTTGTCTGCTATTTTGTTCAAAACTAAGTGTGTTGGTTGGACGTGGGGAGGGGGTTGCCCTGTCTTCCAAAATTCATTGCTTGCGTTCATCATGCCGAACCCATTTGCTGTCACCGTTCCTCTCCGTCACGACAATAACACACATTAATGTGCTTCTCTACGTGTTCTCGAATGAAAGACGTCAGGTAAACTTTGAATTAATTCAGGATTAAAACGGCATTTGCACTCTGAATCACAAGCATCCGCAGTCCGCTGCCTAAGGGTTCTCTTGTTCTATGCATTCTGTTCTATCAGTATTAACATTCGAAGGAATCGCAACCTTTTATTCGTCTGCATAAAACTCTTATCGCACTTTTTGTAATCCTTCCCTTTTTATCGCTGCAGTAAAATAATGAAATGCATAGTGATTCAATTTTATGGAAAATTAACTTATCCAATTTGGATAGTTTGTGATATGCATACACGATCGGGAAGGAATAAAACTATCAGTTATAGGCGCACTTGACATTTGTGAAAAATAAATTTTAGGCTGTCAGTATATAAGCTTAAGTTGATCCTCACCTGGTTACATACTAGCTTTTGTTAACGCGTCTATGAAAGTCAACTCGAAACAAGTGTTACTTAAATGACTTTTTCCTTGGCATTTAATAATCTATATCAAGGGTACACTTCATATGGAACTAACGCAAAAAATATTTCCATATCCAGTTTGCGAAAGAGTATCCTTTCTCTTACATTGATATTTGAAAGGATAGAGTGTAATATACCCGGATTTTAAAATAAGGAATTAGTATGCATGCGAACACCCAAGTTCATGTTAATTCTAAATTCCAATAATCGAGCACTTTATCATGATCGAACTAGTCTTTCGTTCGGATACAAATTTTAAAGCCCCGGCGTTCTCATAGTTAAATATATTAAATATTTTTACATTCAGTCTTCGAAGCTTGGTGACAAAGTTTACCCAGAAAATTACGTTAACCAATTCAATAAACTTGGCGTGACTTTCGCCCATTATTTTTAGAAAAATGAGATGAAAAACCTTTAAGTCGAAAACTAACATCCGCCATGCGGCATCTGACTAGGAATATGTTAATGTCAATCATTTTGCGAGTATTGACTAGATAATCGTTTCTATCAGAAGGTCTGTCTAAGGCTTCGCTCATGTTGTCCTATTTTTGGCGGGCGCAGAAGATTTTAAGCCTGACGCGCTGCAATGGGTCTGTCTGTGAAGTTTAATGAATATTTATGAAGGTGAAAAGTTTAACAGATAAAACACCCAGAACATTTATGCAGCATCAGAATAGGCACAATATATGCAAAAATGTCGGAAAACAAGGAGCCCAAATTTAAATCCAAAATAATTAACCAGTGAAGTAATATAAATTAAATATTTCAGAATATAATCTTCACGAAAATTAAAACATGCCTCCTACTATATTTATACTGAACTTCCCCTGATGGCATTCGCGTGTGACCATGCTGAAACTTCTAAATTATTTGTAAAAGAGGACATTCTGAAGCCAGTTGCCGTTTTGTTTGGCATACTGCTGAACGACCAGTTGGACCAGGTTTTCAATTTGATGTTTCATGCGTAGGTTGTGGACCATGAGCAAATCTATATAGATGGAAACAAACCATTCATTTCTCGTATGCCTGTTTGACAAATGGATTTCTTAATAATACTTGCCTTACGGAATTCGAAATGCGATCATTAATTTAGTGACTGCAAAATTCTAAAATGAAATATATCGATCGAAGTTTAATAATCACGCAAAAGCCTTGTGCGCAAATACATATACAAGATCATTTTGCTTATATATCTTCTGGAGACGCCCCTGGATGTGGACACTCATGAGGATAGAGTGCGGGAACCACCCTAAAAATGTAGTACACCATTTATTTACTGTTCGTGAAATCAGTAGATATAAAAATTGAGGTCAAGATCTGGTAAGTGACAAGTAGAATGACCTGGTTGTTTATAAAATAGCTTGCCGCTTGAAAACCTTTCATAGATGCATGAAGCGGCATCATACAGTGACATACGTCTTTTTATTCGAAATGTCCTATAAGGAAGGATTTCCCTGAGGTCTGCGTCTTCCAAACTCGCGTATTCGATTAGCCACTATGATAAGAGAACGAACGTCGGCTATGGCGGACGCACCTGCAAGAAGTGTGCGACATTTGAAGTCCGTTGTTCTTGCCTTGGGAATTGAAATCCAACAGTAACGTTGGGTCTCTCGTAAGCAGCCATAACCACCGCTGTCTGGGATGACCAGTATCTATAGATACTTGAACATGTACACGTTCACTTGAGCAACCCCAGGACAGACAAATAAATAAGATAACCTTCATGACAAAACTCCACTTTGCAAAGTGAAAATTGCATGTTCTGATTTGGTGCCGTAGTTAGATCAGCCATTTAAATAACGGCTTTTCTTCCAGCATGCCAACTCAAACATACATGCAATCACTAAAATCTCCTGAATTTCAGTTTTAATTATGTCCCTGTACCAGTCGGAGACCGTTAGTTCCGTCAAGTACCTTTTAGAAGAGAAGCATATTTTATACTTCAAAATTTCGTGGGAAAACTGCAAATTTTAAACTTGATCTCGTTTAAGACTATTGGTTGATATGGTTTTTCCAAAATCCCCTGTAAATCCATAGTTTTTTGGTAGCAGTGGTGGCTTTACTGTCTTGCTTGTGACTGGACTGAGTTTGCTTATATATACACAACATTATACATACCTTTTTAATAAATTAAAGGCTGCAAGGATACTTTGTTCTTCATATTGTAATAAAAGGTGTCAATTATTAAAATGAAAACTCTGAGTTTGAATCCATACTCATCTGAAGAAGCGAAGGGAGATGTACGTTTTTACGATTATGTCTAACGTGTTTTAAATTTTGCCCGCCCATGCTCGCATTTCTTCTGGAGATGCTATCATCTCAGGACGGTCTTCATATTAATCCTTCCAAAATACGTTTTAATAGAGTATGGGTCACTCAGATTCAAGGACAGTTTTCGAAACTGGAAGGAAGAAAGGGCCATTTTACTGAGTAGAAATTCACAATAATGCGATTTTACGTCACTTTTTACGTCAGTTGAACTTCATTACCCGTAGAGCGTGCGCCTATACTGCGAGTATTATTCACCCTGTCTCAAGTTTTTCTTATCATATACTACAAGCAGCCCTGTCCACACACCCTATGAAACGGGTGTTATAATACGTGTGCCATTTTGAGCAGAACAGTTGCATAAATGAATGAAGCGTCAGCGTTTACTACGGTTCTTTCTGTCATCTTGAACCTTCACGTCCGCCCGTAATGTAATCTTTTTCCTGGGCAAGCAAAACGCTCACGATAAATGAATCGAGGAAAACAGACATCTGACATTGCAATATCTCGGAAGATTGGCTTAGATACTCGACAGCGTGAGACTGCTCCTTATTAAATCTCGGTGGATGGAATGATGATGTAAGTTGTATAGAAGACCGACTTACCTTATCAAAAGGGACCAATTTTTCGTCTAATTTGGAGTCACAATTCTCTACTAAGAAGTTGCGCAAGAGCTTTAAGCGAAAAAGGCCGTCAAAAGCTAGGTACCGCTGCATTAGGAAAATCTAGCCTTCGTAATTTGGCCAGTTAGGCGCAATAGGTTGAAAAAGTAAACATATGAATGTACTTTCCATCAGCCGACATTTTGTTTTGTTAGATGACTAAGCGCTATCACGCCAACGCAAATACCTATGCGCTGCTACGGCTAGGCGCTCTAACAGCTTCGGCCAACTAACGTTTAAAATAGTTAAACGTACGTCGCCAGTTAAGGTATACCATCCTAAGTGGAGCAGTTGTTCTATATCAGGAGCACAGTCAGTTTGTATGACAGACTTAATGTTTAGCCGTGGAAAAGATCATTAACTAACAGGACCAATGAGTTGAAGAAGAATTAAGCAAAAATATGTGAAATACGATTTCTTTTTGCATTTTGCAACTTTGTGGTCCCAATTTAACTGTATACGGTATCAGGAAGCGGGAAATGAAAGAAATGCATGGGGCGTAAAAGCCTCAAGGTCACATGGAAAATTAAAAAAAAATATATTTCTTACCTTCTAATTAGACCGATCTGATGTATAGGAAGAAGAGAAAAACGTTAAACAGTTTCGTTTTAAGTTTTAAGGGGAAACCCTGCTAAAATATTCAGGAAAACTAACTTGGAAATTTGGGATATTGAAGATATTTAGGGGTGTACAGTTTTGGGCCCATGTGAAGGTCTTGGTAGGTTGCTTCACCTGTTCCTCCAAATGTTGACTACATCTAGCGTCTATTAATTGGCCCTCATCTCTCACATATGGCTCCTTAAAACTAGGCCTCGCCTTGCGGCTACATCCTGGTTACCACGTCAACCGGCCAGTTAAACCAAGTGACGGTGTCCGGTGTTGTGCGACCCCCACACCCCGTAACTCTGCTTCCTGTTCCATCGCTCCCCAACTTCCCACTTCGAAAAGTCCTACGGAGAGGGCGAAGTGCAATCTCGTAGGCTGTCCAGGTTAACTCGGATCACTCTCCATTAAACAATGTCGTCATTCATAGTGGAGCTCGATAGCCGTCTGGGATGTCTGAGCAACCTTATTTAAGAATAGCATGGCTTACACCCTGTTGGGAAAGGGGCTAAAAGACGCCTTAAACAAGTGCTCGGGAATCACACCATCTGCCAATACAGTGTGACTCGTAGATGCAAAACTCGCGTTCGAAGCACTACAACGAACAACAACCATTCTCGCTCCGCTTTCTTCCGCCCCATTCCACAGGCTGCTAGGGTGAGTCCGCTCATTCCGGCAGCCTGAAATTTTCGTGCCCTTTTAGACGATCCGAGAAGCCACCGACCGGAACGAGGGACGATGCTAATTGTGCAAGAACTGACGCGCCACAACGTAGACATTGTCGCCCTCAGCAAGACCTGCCTCTCTGAACAGGACCACCTGGAGGAAGAAGTGCCGGCCACACCTTCTGTAGCGGCCATCCAAAGGCAGGGCGACTCGACACAGGCGTCGCTTTTGTTCTCTGAAACAACATCGTCGGACTACTTCCCTGTCTGCTGTAGGGTATCAACGACCGACTGATTACCCTGCGTCTGCCTCTTCGGGAATCCAAGTTCATCCCCTATCATCAGCGATTGCGCCGCCCCAATGACAGCTCTGACGAGGCAAAAGACAAATTCTACGAGGATCTGCACGCCCTCCTGGCGTCTTTGCCGAAGGCGGATAGGCTGGTTGTCCTTGATAGTTTCGATGCCCACGTGGCAAAACCATGATGTCTGGAGGGCAGCACTGGGTCCCCATAGACTCGGCGGCTGTAACGAACACGGCCACCTTCCCCTGCGAATCTGCGCCAAAAACCACCTCCTGCTAACCACCGCCTTTTTCTGCCTCCCGGCGCGGGTGAAGGCAGTGTAGATGCACCCCAGTCGCGGTGCTGGCAGCTGCTGGACTATGTCCACCTTCGGAGGCGAGGTCGACAGGACTTTCTGGTGGCCAGGGTAATATGTGACGCCGATGGTTAGAAGGACTACCGCCTCTACAGCTCCATAAGGAGGCTCCGACAACAACTCTGCAGGGTGACACAAGGCAAGCGACCACCAGGTAAGTTAAATATTGATTTGTTGATACTCCCTGCTAACCGTCTGCATTTCAGAAATTAACTAACCCGTCGCCTGGAGGACGCGCTAGCTCCAGATGTAGACGCCTCCGTGGAGACTCGGTGGTGCCAACCACGAGGACGCCCTGGGTGTCCTCGGTCGTGTACGTCATCAGCACCAGGACTGGTTCGCCGAAAAGCTCAGCTCTCGGAAACCTGCTCGCCGAAAAGAACAGGCTGCACAGAGCCCACACTTACTGCCCGACCAGTGCAAACAAAACTGCCTTTCACCAATGTCGTCGCCTCGTGCAGCAACGGTTGCGAGTAATGCGGGACACATGGATGGCTTGGAAGGCCGAGGAAATCCAGGGGTATGCTGGTATCAGAGAAACAAAGAACTTCTTAGCCGTATTTAAGGCGCCTTGCCAAAGCAACTGCACTGCCTCTCAGTTCCGACGGCTCAGAGCTTCCGATAGAGAAGTCGAAGATTCTGGAGCGCTAGGCCGAGCACTCCTGAAACTTCTTTAGCCGCTCCTCCACAATCTCCGACCCCCCCATCGATCTGCTCCCTCAAACGGAAGTCAACATCGACCTGGATCTCCAGCTCTTCCTTCCAGAAACCATCCGCGCAGTAATACAACTCTCCAGTGGGAAAAGACCAGGCTCTGATGAGATTCCAGTCAAAGTATGCAAGCACAGCGGCCACCGGCCGATGTATCGCCTCATAACGTTCTTCGAAGGGATGCGGCGACAGGGACAGGCCTTCTAGGACTTCTGGGCCATCGTTCACCATGCAAGCGCAAAGGGAGCCGGCAACTATGTGGTATCCACAGAGGCATCTGCACCTCGTTACTAAACATCGCCGGGAAGATCTTCTCGCCTTCTCTTCAGTCGTCTCAACAGCCACCCCGAGCGAGGACTTCTACCGAAAAGCCAATGTGGCTTCCGACGACACCGAGGGAACGCCGACATGGTCTTTGCCGTTCGTCAGCTACAGGAAAAGTGTCAGGAGACACGAACCTAACACTACCTTCATGGATAACGTGAAAGTGTTCAGCAAAGTGGATCGCGAGGGACTGGGAAAGCATGCAGAAATTCAGCTCTCATGAGCGATCCACGGAGATGGTACGTCAGATCCACGACGGGATGGTGATGAGTCACTTAAAAAGTAACAATCTCCGAGGCACTCGTAGTGACCAGTGGAATGAAGTAAGGCTGCGTTCGCATGCCCCTCTTCAGCCTCATGTTCTCTGCCATTCTGCTGAATGCCTACCGAGATGAGTGCCCTGGGATAAGCATTTCCTGCAGAACTGACGGGCATCTATTCGACAGCACGTGCATGAGGAATCCAACGCGGGTATCTATGACCACGGTCCACGATCTGCTCTTCGTCGACGTCTGCGCGCTCAACATACGACCGAAGAGGACATGCAACGTAGCATGCACCTCTTCGCCGCCTGACGCAACAACTTCGGACTGACCATCAACACGGTCAAAACGGTGGTCATGCACCAACTGTCACCCAACCCGCAAAACAGCACCCTTCCTAGAATCCATAGCGACGGCAAACAATTCAAAACCGTGGACAACTTCACTCACCTAGGAAGCGCGCTTTCCTGCAGAAGAATCGGTGACGAAGGAGCCAACCGGATTTCCAAATCCTGCCGAGCCATCAGTCGGTTATAGAACTATGTGTGGAATCATCGTGGCTTTCAACTGAACACCAAACTGAAGATGTACAAGGCTGTCGTCCTGACGATACTTCTGTACGGAGAGAAGGCCCGGACTGTTTACTCCAACAATGCCAATAAGCCCAGTTACTTCCATCTCAGTTGCAGGACAGGTCCCCGTCACGGAAGTCCTAGAGCGGACCACAATCCTCAGTATCCACGCCATGCGAAGGCCACTGCAACTACGGTGGTGTGGCCACCTAGAGAGAATGGATGACTTCCGCCTATGAAAGCAATTCTTCTACGGAGATGTCGTTATGTGTACTCGTCGACAGGGAGAATAAATATGACACTACAAGTACACACTGAGGAAATTTCTGGAGTGACTGCAGCTCTACCCGAAAACCTGAGAGGACATCGCCCAGAACAGACCGGCCTGGAGAAAAGCAATAAAAGTGGTGCAAAAGTGGTCGCGAAAAGAGAAGCTCGCAGGTCTCATGTCCTCCCGACCCGCAAAATTGTCACCCAACCCCACTTAACATGCCCACACTGTCAAGGAACATTCGCCGAGCGGCTAGGTCTCTTCAGTCATCTTCAAACCCAAAGCACCAGTCGCTCGACAACTGCACTACTGCCCCCATGATCATCCCTGCTCTAACCTCACGCCGACCACGACGGCGCTCACCTCCACCATCGCTGCTCCGAATCCTTTGCCCCACCGTCGTCGATCATCGTCCCCCTCATCATCTCCGCCGCAATTAATCAAGCGATTACGAACACAACCACCCCTACCATTCCCGCACTGATCAAAACGCTCTTTACGTCCCATCAACCATCGATACCTCCACCATCACGACCCGCACGCCCAGAGACGTGCAAATGGCCACAACCTGTCCTCATTGTGATCGTACATTCATCTCACACGTCGGCCTGGTCGGTCATTTTCAAATCCACAACACAGAGATTAGCGGACCGGTTCCTGGAGCACCAACACACACTCGCCGAATTCCCTTTGCTGTTCACACTGTCAATGCACTTCAAACACAGCATGGACCTATTCTGTCACACGCGCACTCATGACAATGGAATTCACCACAATATCGACACATCTAGCACATCTCAAACATCTGAAAACTCTCCCACTCCCAGTCAAATCAACTGTTCATCTCTCAGTGGGCGTAACGCCAACAGCACCGCCACCAAAACCGACTACGCAGCACCCGACCTATCCTGCCCCGCAGTCACCGCACACTCACCTCGCGCATCGGCCTGGTCGGTCATTTGCGAATCTATCGCATGGCGACCGGCGCACCAGTGTCTGGAACACCAAAATACGCCTGAAGTCGTCGTCTAAACTGGCCACATTGCCCTCGCGTATTCAGCTACCGCGCGAAAAAAACTCGGTCACACGCGCACTCATGGAAACCTGCGATAGAACACTGCCGGCTATACCATATAATCATATCCTGAAGAAGGAGACACGATCGCCGCGACAAGAGCTTTATTAGCCTGACGTTTCGGATCCCTGCTCGAATCCATCACCAGAGACAAAAGACGAAACGGGTGGTTGATGCACAAGCGGCTGCGGTATTTATAGGATGCATTGGCCATGCTACCGCATACCTATGAACATTCACGGCTCCCCCCTTCATCCGAGATCGTCGCACTTGGTGTGATCATTGCTTGATGGCCGACATTCGAGTCGTTAATAGCTGCAATTTCATCACGTGCGTTGGATGTTGGTGTAATGATTGCTCGACCATCTGACGCACCGACCTCGGTGTTGGGAATAGTGTTCGCGTGTGCGCTCCCGCATGGCTTGTCACTCCGCCTAGGCGAAGTCTCAGCACCGAGTATGGAATGGTAAGATCGTTGCACTTGTTAATAGACTGGGGGCCAGTAAACCATGACTCAAGCAGCTCCCGACTCACGCGGTTGTCACCTCTTGCGAGAATTTCGGCCTCATCGAATTCGAATGTGTGGCCGGATCTCGTCGAATGAGCCGCAAATTGAGAGCTGGCGTCATTTCTGCGCACCGCTGCCGCGTGTTCAGCCATTCTCGTTCGGAGCTGTCTTCCGGTTTCTCCGACGTAGTTGCTTTGTCCGCAACTGCCCCAGATCCGATAAACGACTCCAGACGTTTCTAGCCGCGACAGTGGGTCTTTCGGTTTTTATGACCAGACGCCTGATGGTTGCCTCCGGTCTGTGTGCCACTCCAACCCCAAGTGGTGCGAGTAGGCGGCCGACAGCTTCCAAAACGTCCTTGACATATGGAATCGCCCGCCAAGATTTGGTGTCCGTGCGGTTAGGCCTTTCGTCTCTTTTGCGTATGCACCGGTCGACGAAGTTGCGCGGGTAGCCATTGGCTTTGAATAACCGTCGGAGGTATTGTAGTTCGGAAATTTTGTCTTCCGGCTCACTGCAGTGCGTTTCGACACGCCGATAGAGCGTCCTTACACAATTGCGTTTGTGGCTAATTGGGTGGTTACTGTTGAAGTTCAGTACTTGCATCGTATTTGTCTCTTTCCTGAACACTTTGGTTTTTAGTCCACCACAATCCTTGCGGCATACAAGGACATCCAGGAAGGCCAGCTGGTTGTTCTCTTCCTCCTCCACCGTAAATTGAATGTCCGGGAAGACGGCGTTGAGATGTTCTTTGAATGTCAACACCTGATCCCTTTCGATGACGACGAATGTGTCATCCACATACCGGGCCCAGAATTTCGGTCTGTGGTGTTGGAAGACCAGCGACTCTAACCGTTGCAGGACCGCCTCGACTATGAATCCCGAAATCGGCGAGCCCATTGGTGTGCCTTTCACCTGTTCGTAGTTTGTCCCGTTGAACGTGAAGTACGTTCTGAGACAGAGCTTCAGGTGTTGAGGAACTTGGGCGTGTCCGAGACGGTTCTCGGTTTCATCGTATTTGCTTTGTATTAGCAGCTCGATTTTCTCGATCGCCAGGTCCTGGGGAATAGAAGTAATAGGGGATGCAACATCAAAAGATACCGTGACCTCATTTGGATGGAGGCTTACCCCTTTGAGATTCTCCAGGAATTGTGCTGACGAAGAGACCGTGGTGTCTGACTCAGCGGTCAGGAACTTGAGACGCCGGAAAAGGCACTTAGCCAGTCCGTACGTTGGAGTCTCTATGAGCGACACGATGGGTCGGGGAGGAGCGCCGTCTTTGTGCACCTTAGGGAGGCCATAGAATCGGCCCAAAGTCGTACCTTGGGATCTCGCCATGCGTCAATCGGCCGGTGTTATTGCACCTGAGTTTTCCAAGGCCAAAAACGTAGCATTAATTTCGCGTGTCAGCGCTTTTAAAGGGTTCGTTGCACATGGGACATAGAACTGTCGGCCCTCCAGTAAACCTTGGGCTTTTTGAAAGTAGTCTGTTCTGTCCAGTACAACTGTGGCGCGTCCTTTGTCCGCTGGCACGATGACCAGGTCTTTGTCGGCCTTTAGTTCTCTAAGCGCATCACGTTCGACCTTGGAAAGCACTTCCCGCGGCCTATGGGCCATCAGGAGAGACGGCACTTGATTTCGGATGAGGCTCTTAGTCTCTTCCGTTGCCTCCGTCCGACAAAGGATTGATTCCACTGCTGCAATCATGTTAACAGGTTTGGCGTCAGCCGTGTTAAATGAAGCTTAGTGCCGTAACACCTGCATCTGATCATTCGTCAGCACCTTTGACGACAGGTTGTGCACCCGTTTGCCGTTTCTGGGCAACTTTCGGAATTTTTTCGCCAGTGCTGCGTCGCGTAGCATTCTCTGTTGGCGGGCTTGTTCAGCTACCCTCCGCAGGAGCAGATTCGTACCGATCTCGCCATGAACTCACAGCATCTGGTATTTTCTGGGTCAATCCTTTGACGGTACTTGCGAAGTCTCGCGTGGCAATCTTGGAGGAGCACTTGGATCATCCTTCTGCCATGCTGAAATGCTGCTCGTCTCGCCAAATCCGTGTTTACCGGTGGCTTGTATGAAACACATTTCGGTACCACATTATTGACGAGACACCTGTGCAGAAACCGGATCTGCGAACACGTAGAGGGTGTCTCCTTCTTCAAGACTACTTCCTGGGACTCGTCTCTTTGCTTCTATTAACAATAATCATATCTCTTCTCAATAGAATCTACAACACACATCAGCATTACCCAGAATCACACAACTCAAGTACGTAGCTGACACTTTTCACTTAAACGGAAAGTATGCTTCTGAGCTCCTTCTACATGTGGCTCCTATGCTACATGTGTGATCCGAATCTAAGACTATTAGTGTGCTAAGGTTGCCAACTGACGATGGAAGTCAGACCTCCCAGTCAACTGAGTATGCGTTTGTGTGGAGTAGCAGACTGATGAACTGAGAGACAGGGTGCAGTGGCTCCTCTGGGACTCTCTTGCTGTTGAGATTCATGCCGTCCGCCCTATTTTTGGGGAAATTTTGGTGTTTGGGGGACAGGTCGTGTGTGTGGCACACGTAGGCGAGGTCACTAGCTATGTCAGCCACTGCGCCTATTCCCTGCACCAGACGACTGACGGGCTTGAAGAGCAACGGAGGCCTGTGAATGGAAATAGACAGAGAGCTCGACGACTCAGCAAAAACTATATGACGCGCTTGAAGTTATCACAGTGCGCTAGAAGCCTTGACTTGGAAGGTTGCCATTTGACGGGATAACATGAATCTCGTAGTCAGTTCAGTGCGTGTTTTTATGGAATGGCGGGCTGTTGAACGAGGAGTCAGGCCACAAGGGCTCCTGCTTAATGTGACCTCTGTAGCACTCCTACCTAGTGTGAGGTCCAGGCCAACTTACCTTTTGCTTTTGTGTAAAATCCTGGTCAGTGTGCTTTGTGGACTAGGGGATGGGATGATACGCCTAGGTGCGGGTATACACAGTGCAAACCACCTGCTTTCTCTCCCGCCACCGAGCTTTTCGATTCTGCCATGACACTGGCCGAGGTGGGGAGGGGAAGTGCAGTAGATGCAGAGCAAACCTACCGTTACTATAAACCAGTTCATGCGCAGGTCACTGTCGCTGCTAACCCCCTGCTGTGGAGCATACAACGGGCGAAGTCGGTCGAACGATTACGTGAAAATAAATTTTTGGCGGAAATTCTACGTTTTTCACAAAAGCTAACTTGTGGAGGGCAGTAGATCAAGTACTGTGAACTTCCTTGCGATTGGAAGCACAAAAAATTATCCCTTTGACAGTATGAATTAGGCGTTTTATCATAAAATATGCCGGCTCGCAGGTTTGCAGTTCTGTTTATTTGGATTGACATATTTTCTGTTGTCATAAGAGCCAGAAGCAACTTTAAGGACTCTAAATCTAACGGAACTTGTTACCTTCCTTGATGTTGAACATTACATCTTCTTTTATAAATCTTGAGCGGGATATATTGACCGACCAGACAAATATTACCGAACATCGTTTTTTCTGCCGGTGCCCAAAATACTTCACTCAACTCTATTTAGAAATGATAACTTCTTGACTAAAACGGGCCTTTCAAGTAGCTATAATCTTTAGAAATGCCCTTTTAGTTGTCTTACGCGTGCAAACATTTTTCCGAAATTCCTGTTTTGTTAAAATTTCGCCTCCTCGCTACAATGAAAACACTAAAATTTATCGTCTTTCAATAGTCAGCGTTTGACTTAGGACATAATTAAAACTCCTTCCAATAAGGCATCCACCGGTGTGTTTAACTCATCAAGTGTGCATATCTGATATGCGGGATATTCCAAGACGTGTTTCGTGACCATGACGGGCCCTTTCGGAGGTGCTGCATCTGAATGGGCGGAAAGTTGTTATTTTAGAAGAGTAAGCGTACCGTTTTTCCCTTGATTCTTTAAGGTGACGTAACCCCAGACCGAATATTTGCGCTTGCTCTTAAAGAAATAATTGAGAAATCATGCGAACCACCGTCTCTTTCAATTTCAGAAGTTTTTCGAAGAAGGTAGACTCCAGGTGTAATGGAAAAGTGCACGTATCAGCCCTGTCTAAAAGGGAGAGGGGAAGAGAGGGAGGGAGAGGAAATTGCTTTATTTTGAAGTATAACTTTAAACTTTTCAGCAAAAATCAAGGTTAGACACCGAAAATTACCGTCTAGTCGCCTGAGAAATAATAGAGCGCATAATAAAGCGACATCTAGTGCACTATCTAAAGACAAATAACCCAGCGTGACTTGCGTTGAGGACCATCTTGCTTTACCACAATTTTTATGCTCCCATGTGAATATATGAAGGCTGCAAACGAGAAGAAGCCAACAGATGCTGCATTCTAGGACTTCGGGAAGGTCTTCGATAGATTACCATACCGACTTCATTTGCAGAAGATTTGAGGAGCAAGGCTTTGAGGAAAACGTTCAAAAGGATCGAATGCTACCTTTCCTCTGGAGTCCAGAGTTTTGGCAATGCTACCTCGAAATGGGCAAAGATTGAAAATGGTGTCACGCAGTGTTCTGTTTTAGGCCCCCTAGTCTTCTGATCTATATAAATGACTGCACCAGGGATTGAATTGTGAAGTTGTCATGTTCGCCGAAGCTCTAAAATTATTGGCCAAAGTGAACTATGCTGAAGGTCAAAGTTGACTTTGACAAACCTAGTGGTCCAACAGGTGACTTTTTAAGCTGGATGTATCCAAATGTGTAGTCTAAAACCCTAGCGCCGGCCGAAAAGCCTCAAAAAACACCAGTATTTTATAAACGTCACTACATTCAAGGATTTGGAAACGCACAGAGGTCCGGCCATGTGGACGAGCGCGAGCTTGATGCAGTCAGAACATTATAGGAACGTATTTCAGAAGACAGCTAGCACACTGCACTGAATAAGACGTGTTTTTAAAAAATCTTTTTCCTGAACTCCTCGAAAGAGCCTTCAGCGTCCGCATGAAACCCCACTTGGAATACGGAATGCTAGCCTAAACACCTTAAAAGAAAGAAGATATTGATCTTCTCTCACAGGGGAATCGCAAGGCAACACAAATGTTCGATGGTCTTAATGATTTAGCATACCAGGACGGATTGAAAGAGCTTAATTCATGTTCTCTACCTAACAGGAATTTGTTGTGTAGCCTGCTGTGGCAATTCCGAATTGTCCATGGCCATGGTTGTTCGCTAAGGCTGGAGAAACTTTTTGAGTTTGCACGCACGACCCAGCTACGGAGTAATCCGTACAAGATCAGAAGCCAGCGGGTAATCGGATCATGCAACTCGCTGTCTAATGAGATGGTAACTGCCGATGCCATATGTGATTTTTAAAGGAAGCGTGTTTGCATATTTTAGACTAAACGCGTTTTTCACAGTGCGAGTACTTGTAGTCAGCATCGTGCTCCACCCTTCTTCCATAGTGATTCTCATTAAACCGCAACAATCATTTTTAACTGTGTTGTATATTGACTCGAACACAATATTAAATGCTCGAAATTTACACTGGCAGTAAATATGTAAATTAACTGTATATTTACAGGGTCATCAAGGGCTCTGTCTGTGACCGTCCAAAAACACGAGAGGTACCCGAATAATAGGAACTATTTATTTAAATTTTATACTTAAGGTAACATCTTAGAATCATTAATTTCCCTCAAAACACTGTTCATTGGGTGATATACACTTGTCCCACCGGGCTTCCGCTGTTCGAAACACTTTATAATCTTCTGAACTAATACGATTATGTGCCTTCAATGATTTTGCAACCTCTTCTATGTTCTGAAAACGCTTTTTTAGATGTCTCTTCATTCTTGAGAAAAAAAGTCTCAAGGGACTAGATCTGACGAGTAAGGAGGATGACAGACCGATGTCATGCCGTTTTTTGCCAAAAATGGTTCGTTTTGAATGCTGTGTGGGCAGACGCGTTCTCATAATGAGGCAGAGTTCTGATCGCTTTTGTTCACTGCGTCATGCAATCCCCTCAGCACTTGCAGATAATAATGTTGGTTCACTGTGGTGCCGTGGGGAACGACTCACTGAATATGGGAAAAGTAAACCGTCATGCAAATTAGTACGTTAAACTAATGGCATCCAAAACATTATAGACAAAGTTTACCAACAAGCTCTCTATAAAAATAGAATTTCCACACCATAGATGAAAATCAGATTATTATTTGAGGGTTATTTGATTTTTAAATAGCTGAGCGTTTACTCGCTGAACTACTACCACCATATTAACACATTTAGGGTGAGAAAATTTCTCTATCCAAATGGTTAAAAGATAAATGTGAATGTTCAATGACTGGCAAATGCAGCGCCTGAGATTAAGATATAAATGGCTGGCAACGGCTAATGGATGATGAATTGCAAACCGTGTTCTTCATCTTTGTGTGTAGCACTTTACAATGGGAGATTTACCGTCGCCATGATAAAATCGAAGCGCCCATTTCCTTTTTCAGTCAGGAAAGCAGAGCGAGCCCCGTCCAGACATGATGATTTTAAGCTAATTTCGTCTTCAGAAGCAGAAGTTCCAGTTTTCACTAGATCACAGCTTAAAGAAATCTGGCACTTTAGGTTCTTTTACAACATGCGTTTATTTCATTCACGAGGATCTAGTAAACAAGGCACTGAAAAAGCACTTATTAGCAGTTGTCAGAGAACCCGCTCAATATCACTCGTTCATACTGACAGCCGATCTGATGGGCACTAAAATGGTTACCAGTGTTGCGCTTTCGCCCGTGCTAATTTTCTGAGTGGCTCCCCTGCTACAAGTGAGATCCGAGCAGTCTTCCCACTTAGTGTGAAAACTTGGTGTCTTGTGTGGGGGCCGGTCGTAATTGTGGCACGCGCAGACGCATAGTTTCTACCTCTGACGGTCACTCCTCCTAAATTCGGCTCCAGCTGATTGATAGGCGCGGAAAATCGGCGACTGTACGAAACAGGAAAGAGTAAGAGTGAGGTTGACTTTCAGCTATATTCCACAACAACCAGTCTGACGCTCTTTAGACTACCAGAGTGCGTCAAAAGCCACGTTTTGGAATAGGCCAACTAACGACTCAGCTCGGACCCCGCAGTCAGCTCACTGTGTCTTCGTGTGGAGTGGTCGATTGGTGAAATGAGAGTCGGACTGCAGTGGCTCAATCTCAGTGTGACAGTTCGATCTTCGACACCGACGATGGCCACCGTGCGCTCCACAGCAACGTGAAACAGGCATGGTGACTCGCGCACCTGCACCAACCTCTCTCCCACCTACGGTCTTGATTCTATCACGACACAGGGCCCAGGTGAAAGAGAAGGAGAGAGCGCGGCAGATGCGGGGCAAGCCTACTAACACCATAAATTAGTGTACGCGCAAGGTATCCTCCTTGTGACCAGTTTGCTGTTGAGCACGCAGCGGACATCGTCGGAATCGACGGTCAAACTGTCATTTGTCGCTTTTCGGTTTGGATAAATTTGTGCTGGGAACAAGTCATTCTGAAATATTGAGATAATCACGGAAAAATAGCCATGAGGCAGATGTTCTGCAGATTATTCTGCAAATCTGCTTGTTACGAGCGGCGATGAAGTCTATTATCTTTAGTCCTAGGGGTATGGTTTTTAATAAGAAAAAAGTCGAGCCATAATCTTAAGAGGAAGCTTAGACATGTGATTTCCGTTGCCTTCAGACATAAGGTTAGGTAAGCGTGATTTGCAAATGCGTAAATTCTGATTAGAGCTCAATACACTTGATTAAAAGACATGAAGAGTCACGTGTTTTCACTCCGGCAGCGACGAGAATCTGGGCTAATTCAGGCTTTTTTCATAAATAGCGAGATCATTCGTATGAATGGAAACATTGCAACAATGGCGAACGAAAAGTACATGCAGCTATAAGGTTTTCTCATACTAATCAGGTCAAAATCTTTTGAAATGCCGATGCAATGGTTTACAATGGCTGGTGACTTCTAGAGAAGTAACTGGTTTGCATTGTAAAGTAATTACAAAAACTAGAAGTTAAAGATGACGTCGGCAATTTTAGACACGCATAACCTAAACATAAACTGATTTTAGGATAAAAACGTTTGCAGCAAATAACTCGACTTAAGTTGCGTTAAAATGAAGTCGATGTCGAATTTGACTAGAGCAGATTCAACTTCATCCCCTGCAACATTGATACATTCTTAGTCGGAAGGGCTAGGCAAATGTTAAATTTACTAGAAGATCACTGAATAAAAACGGCTGAACCGAAATTGATGTGTGGTGTTCTCCCGATCTGCGTTCGCAAAAAACCCGTCCTCCATTTTGAACATCGAGTGCACTTTGGCTACTTGCAACAATAAAGTAGGTCGGACTGATAATAGGCATAAGGTTCTAAAGTAGTCTTAGGAAATTAAAATGTAGATGAGGGCGCTATCTGTCTAAAACGTTTCTTTCAGAGCAGCGTGACGTTTGACCACCTGCATAGTTGACCCCAGCGTCATAACGCATGCAAAGTTTTGGCATCGTGCTCCTAGACTCATTGTCAAATTGCATTTTAAATGAGGAACCGACCGCTTTCCTGGTATTTGATTTTCTCCTGTGCAAGATTAGATTAGCCCCTAGGCTACAAAATTCTCTCGTTAGTTAAGCACACCCGAAACATCTGAAGAACGCAAAAATTTAGGAAATATTTCCGAAACAATCGACCGTTTCCTCTTGTGACACCTTTATTCTAAAAGCAAGTGAGTAATGTTGGAAAATAAGATGCGTTGAAAGTATCATTAAATTGTACACACATTTTGTGGGAGGGGTAACATAAAAAATAATGATTTACCTCCTTCTTCGATACTCCAGTAGCCTAATTTAATTTAAAACAAGTAACATTGTGTCAGCTAGCGCTATGAGGATGGTTGAGAAGAACATACCCAACAAGGAAAATATTTTTACTTCATTGTTAATGAGCATTTGCATTACTTTGGTTGTTCTTTGAAATATCGAAAATAGCCACCGCGCATCTGAACAGGAGGAGAATTTATGCAAAAAGGAGAACACCTATCATCCACTTCGCCTCGTATCACGTAACGGAGAAGTTCGTTACTTTTCGGAAACATTCGCTGAACAAGTTGCGGCTCTGGTTATTTCCAGCGCGACGCTAGAGGCGGCTTCATGCATAATTAATGGACATTGAAGCATCAAAATATAACCGTTATTGAAAGGTCAGGCGAGTCAAATAGGACCCTTGATATAACCTGCCCCTAGATGAGGACTTGTGCATATCTCATTGATTTATCGAAGGTAAAAAGTGGTTACATGAATATCTGTGCCTCCATAGGGAGTGTGTATGAGGAATTGGTTTCCAACCAGCCCAACAAACCCTATAATAAGTTGTATATTAAAGAGGCTTTATTGCGACTTCCTACAAATAATTGCCAAAACCCTTTGTCTTTATCTTAGGCAGAATTCAAGGATATGAGAAAAAAGTATCCTCATGCAATTGTTTCACGAACTGTCATATACATAACACAAAGTCGGCTTCCGAATACTCGATGCATGTAGGCCCTAATGCGACTCTCCAGGATTTCTGTTCAGTATGTGCTCCTCAGGGACGACTGCCTGGTTGGTACCGCGGCAGAAAAGAGTATGCAAAAGAAGGTGGATGTCTTCGTTTCCGGTTACTCCAACTTTTCACTGACCATCACCATGAAAATATAGTGGGCCTGCACCAATCGATGCCAAATGAATACTATGAAGAGTCCCGTTTTCAAGTATATGAAGCTCATCTCGCAGTAGTGTGGAAATTGACTTACCTGGGGAGGACAGCTTTATGGGACATCAGCGTCCAGGATGACAGTGCAAGTTGGATTTCAAAACCATCTAGGCTTATGGCCGACTAAAGGTATCCGTCTAAAACCGTCATAGTATCTTGCTCAACATAAAACTGAAGATTACATGGTTGTTTTCCGGGCAATTCTATTGGACAGGACGGATCTGGAGTGTTTATAACGACCGAACAATGAGAAACAACCATTTTCAGCTCAGGTGTCTCCAAGGAATGCTGAAGGTAAAGTTGAAAAAGAGGATTCCCGACAATGCGATCCTGGAAAGAAACGACGTCCTCGGTATTGGCACCGTGCTGACGCCTGCCAAAGCGGCTACGGATTATCTCAGACAAGGCAAACAAAAGTGTTGCTTTATTAACATCTTGAAGACTTTCCTCATTCTCCTGAAAGCCAACCCGAAGAGTTGGGAGGACCCTGCTCAAAATCTACTGGAATGACGCAATGCCGTAAAGGCTGGAGCAGTCCTCTTCGAAGTCAACCGAATAACTGCTGCCAAGTCAAAGAGGGAGACCCGTGGCAGCCTGCTTCCACGATCGCCAACCCCGCACTTACTGATGTCGCCTTCCTGTCCGACTCACGCTCCCTGACAATTCTCCACCGGAGCCATTTACTACTCGACGCCAGCTTGTGAAATATCGAGGCCAATAACGTTGCGTCCTTCGCTGATCGGCCGCAGGCGGACATGGCTCAGACAAAGACGCCGGCGCCCAATAACCTCGGCGCCATACAGCCTTGCCTAGTAAGAGCTCTGGCAGCTGCTGTTGCTCAGCTACATCGCCCCGGTAAAACTTGTTCATCCAACCGTTTTCCCGGCTTTCTGAGTTGGTAAGTTTGAAGTCGTTGACTATGGCATCTTCGATAGACGGGCAAGATTTAAGTGCCGTGGACGAATGAGGCAAGCGCCAAAATCCAGCCCTCGTGTCCAAACTGTCAACAGTCGTTGCAATCATAGATCAGTTTCGTTGAACATTTGCGGACTAAGTGCAATCCCAACGCTACTCGACCGCATCTAATCTCACGATACACAGCCATTACCGCCATCATTAACTGCACCAGTGAGGACACTGATATCATCCTAACGCTGGCCCGGTCACCTTCATTGCAGCTGTCGAATCAATGATACGGCAAGCCGGCGCTGCAGGCTGCGAAGGACCTCCTTCGACATCAAATCTCCTCGCTGCTCCTGTCGCACCGAAGAACTCATTCGCTGCCAAGAGACGAACAGAAGTGTCTAAGGGAGTTAAAAACGGGCACCGAAATGGTTATCATGTCTGCTGACAAATGTACACTGCCGAAACAAAGTCTTCATGCTACTTAATGATCGAAGGTCTTAGAAAGTCAGCGATGTCGCCAGTCTAAAGTCACTACTGCCAAAGGTTAACAGGACTCCAACTCTAGTAAAGAACCGCATGAATACCACAATCAAAGATTTGTATATGGAAAAGCCCACAGAAACAGCTGTGGCGCAATTCTACGGACTTCCAAAAGTACATAAGCCAGATGTTCTCCTCCAACCAATCGTCTCATTTTGAGGCACACCCACATACGGGCTTGCAAACTGGCTATTTCAGAAGCTGATGTTCCTCACCGCGACTCACAAACAACAGTGCACTCAGCAGAGCAACTTCTTGACAAAGTAAGGGCAGTTACAATCGAACCGACTGAAAGGATGGTGCCATTTAACGCCATTTCACACTTCACGTTCATACCGCAGACCCTTGCGGTCGAAAAGCTCAGTGACCAGATACTTCAAACTCACGATGAGAGTGATAGTCAGCCCACAGCTCAGGATCACACAGAAGGCACGGAGCACTTCCTCAAAACATTATTTGCCTTTGAAGGGATCACGTATCAGTTAGTTAAGGGCACTCCGTCGGGTTCACCAATCTTCGGACTTATTGCCGTGGCGAATCTGCAAAAACTCGACAGGTGACTGTTTGAGGAGTATAAACCCACGTTTTTCGCGCGATGCGTTAACGGCATCTTCGTAATAATCCGCTGGAATAAAATCAAGTACTTTGGGGAACAAATGAACTCGATCATTTCCGACCCACAGTTCACGATTAAAGAAGAAACAGAGGACAAAATTCCACCCTTAGATTTTATTACCTGCCGCCAACCAGATGTAAAACTGGTGACGGCTGTCAACAGAAGACCGACGAACACACTGAAAATGCTCAGTCACAACAGTAACCACCCACTGCAACACATATGAAACTGTAATCGAGGGGCGATCACCGATCTTTTTTACGAAACTCATTCGTTCCGATGTGCCTCACGGGCTCTTTCTCGAGCCCAAACAGCAGCCACACAGCGGCGCATGGTATACGCAGAATAGCATTACCGAAAAGACAAGGGAGACTGAAATGGCCATTTCTGGCCCATTAGCCGACGTCAGCCAGTCATATCCAACCCCTGAAAAGTAAAATCAGCCAAAGTTGAAAGGGAGCATTCCATACATGAAGGGAGTCTCAGAAGCTTTGGCTAGATCCCTCGCGCCACTCCAGATCGGAGTTGTCCACGGGCCTAATTCAACAATCCGCCGGCAAGCGAGGCGGTCAAAAAACCCTGTCCCTAAACAAGAGATGTCGGCCGTTGTCCACCGACTTAAGTGCAGCTGCGGGATGTGCAACTTCGCTGAGGGAAACCGGCTGACGGCCACAAACGCGAATGTACAAGCATCATTTGGCCGTGTGAAGGTTGAACCCAAAGACGGTGGCAACCCAAGCCACGCAATTTTGATGCCATTAGGCTTGTGGGCCGAGGCGATGATCATACAGCAGAACAGGTGCAAGCAGCCTGAATGTCCACGAACTACTCCGTCAACAGCCACATTAATTTGCCTCCACCTATTTGGTTTTGCGAACACTCTTTACTGGCGACAGTCACGGCGAAGAACAATCAGGACCGCCAACTTTCTCTGCGGTCAGTGGGGTCGGGAGTGACACAAGACGCGATGAAATGCGGGTCGGATGCAGACACACAGGCGGCATTGGCTGGCTAGGCATCAAACGAGGTGAGCCACATAATGAGAGATCTGTGCACGTGACTTTCTAGTCTCCAATGATGGATGGACGAAATAACTACTCAAAACATGAGACCTATAAATATCTCCCGGTAAACGCATCTTTTTCTTTTGACATGTCGCCTGGGAATCGCGATTTCACTACCATTGACATACGAACATCCTCCGCACCACCCGCCACACCCTATGACAATCATACCTCTTTCTGCCAGTAAGACTTTGACCGGCTTTGCAGTTGCGGGTATAGCCAGCAAAACGTCATATCTCAAAACATGCGCTTGCGGGAAACATGTACTTTGGTGCATCCTGATGCATGAGACGGCGACTAGGTCGTCTGCGGCGCACGTAGACGGGCTGTCTAGTTCGCTCAGCCACTGCGCCCAGTTTACTCTTCAAATGATTGGCCGACTCGGACCCGCGGTAACTCAACGCATTCGACACCATAATAAATCGGACACGCATGAGTCTATCATGACGCGCAAAAAGTTGCGAATTGGAAGGTTGCAGTCCTCGCACGTCCGAAAACTCCCCCGTTACCATCCCTGCAATCGTCACCAGCCCAGTGTCTACACACTAATCCAGCCGCTTTGTCGCCGCCCACTAGAAAAGCACATTGCCCCGAACGGTCACATGTGAGTCCATCGTACTGAAACTGGCGAACCGGGGCAAGGAGCACCAACATACACCTGCTGCAACCGACTCAACTGTCAACAGTGCCCACGCAAACTTGTTCACCGCATGGACCTACTCGCCCATACGCTTCTCCAAGTAAATCTATGATAAAATTCCGTAAATCAAACCTCATCAGCCACATCTCACCTTACCAGCCCATACACCAACACAAACCTATGGATAATATCCACCTCTCATATCAGTGTAAGCATGCAATTTGGTGCGGACCGGTGCCCAATTGGGTCATGTGTGGTAAATGTAGCAATGTCCTACAGGACTGTCAACCGCCGCGTCTAATAACATCACCAAATTCTGAGAGCTCGGACAGTCGTTTGGTGCACGGAAGAGGGAAGAGAGAAAACGAGGTCGACTCTGGGGTTTTCATTCCACCCGATACTTCACCACATTCCTCAATATAATAAATCTGGTGTATTTTATTCTAACAGGACGCATTAAGAGTCGTGGACTGGAGGGTTACCAACAAACGGTATAATTAGGACCTCGCAGTCAGCCCGTGTGTATGTTTTGCCCTCACAACCGACCACCCGGGGCATGCGCCAAACCAACTCCGGAGCTATACAAGGGCACACACACGTTAGTCGGTCTGCGAACCGATAATAAATGCCATACATGGGAGGAGGGGTGACATGCCTAAACGCGGACTATTGTCGCGTTAGTCGCTTGCTCTTAATCCACTCATCAGATAGCTGACAAGCTTGGACAGTCGTCTGGTGTACGGAGACGGAAAAGAAAACGAGGTCGACTCTGGAGGCTCCATCCCCACGGTACATCAGCATATATCCCTCCCTATGGTAAATCTGACGACACTGCGGCAGCACTAACATGATCTCTGCCGTCCACTAAATGCAGGAGAAGTTTTAGAAACTGCGACGCAACTTCCAAAATACCTTCATGGACTTGACGAAAGCCCTCGAGACGGTTAATTGCAATGGACTCTGGAAAACCATGCAGAAATCCGGTTGTCCTGCATAATTTAGGCACAGTACATCAGTCCCACGGCGGGACGGTGGCGCGTCTGTTCCACGCCCCCATTCGTTTTATTACCAGAGCTGCCCGAGACTCGGCAACATTCAGTCAACGCTGCTCCTTTGTTGATTGGATGCACACAGACACAGCCCAGGCAGAGCCGATGCGCATACACGCGCTGGGGGTTAAGAACCCCCAACGGCGGACACTGACAGAAATGATTGGGGAGACGACTGGATATAACCGCTTGCCTGCACTCTATTTCGCCTCCGTAAAGCTTGATTTGGAAATTGTCATTTTCCAACCCATCACATATCGATATCCTCAGCGCCAAAACAGAAACAGTCATGCAAAGAAGCACGGATCTCTTCGCCTCCGGCTGCGCAAACTTCGGGCTGACCATCAGCACAGAAAAAACAGTGATCGTGCACCAACCAGCACCAGCACCAGGGCGGATGTTGTCGCTGGTTGATGGCGGCGGGACAGCGACAGTGTGTTTGGCGGTGATTAGAGTGGAATTCGGCAAGGGGTTTGCGACAGGGTTGAAAGTGAGGGAAGTAGATGTCAGGTTTTTGGCATATGGGGTCCGAAAGTGTTCTATGAGACAGATCCGAGCGCGGAATACGCGTTGGTAGTGTGGGAATGTTGAGAATTGCGGATGGTTAGCGGTGAGGAGGTGAGGCACTTGTGAGTTGCAAGCCTTCATTTTAGCTTTGGCAGAGGTGACGAGATTGGCTTCGTAGATGGCTGCGCCGGTTATTGCTTCTCTTTTCCAGGCTCGTCTGTACCGGGCGCCGTTCTCCCAGGTCCCCGGACTAATCTGACGCTGGTTCGGAAGTCCCTTAAAGTGTCCTTGTAGTGCCATATTTGTCCTCCCTATCGACGAATACCCGTGGTGATTATCCATCAAGATTCTTTTGGGTAGCTCCTTCTACCATCTAAATGCGATAACGACTTGTCACCTCCGCCTGCTAGCTCCTCAAACACCTCTAGCAGCACACCTGCCGCAAACCCCATGGCAACTACCATCGCCATCTTCACCCCTCGTGGGAACACTCCCGATGCCTGCCGCTGCCCCAGCCCACCACACCATCATCATTGCTACACTTTCATTGGCGATGACTATCACTTATTCAACTTATACTACCAATAAGGACACTCTTGACGTCCCCCTGTCGTCACCAGGACCACTACTACCATCCCCATCACCAGCAATGAGGACTCGATCCTAACATGTCCAAATCACTGTCTTACCTTCACGTCACACTTCGGCCTGACAGGTCACTTGCTAATCGATTTCACAGGGACTGGTGGACCAATGCCAGGAATACCAACACACACCGGTCACCCTCGCCTCATCTGCACGCACTGACCACGCATACTCAGCCACCGCATGAGCCCACACAGCTACATTCGCTACCATGTAAATCTGCGGTAAATCACCGAGGACCAAACTCTGTCGTCACACATTTCCCTGATAGTTAATGCATCACATACGAACCCGACTCACGTCACCCATTACAGGGACGAAATAAATACCCTTCATGCAAGTGGGAAATGTGTTCTTTGTCTCCTCCGTCTGGTCTCTCTGACACTCTAACCACGTAAAATTCGACTAAGCCTCCTCTTCGGGTGAAAACTTGGTGGATTGTGTGGCGAACCAGGTCGCTTGAGTAGCACGCGCAAACGGAATGTTTAGCCATGTCAACCACTTGCGCTCAATCCCCGCATCAGATGACTGACCGGTTCTGTCAGTGAACTGGGGCCTTTAATAGTAAAGAGAAAGTGTGCTCGACTCTGCGACTCCGTCTCCATGGCACTGGACGCATATTCCTTACTACAAACAATACAACGTACTCTTAAGCTATCATGGTGCGCTAAAAGCCGTGCCTGTTGAGCCAGTAGGTAATGTTGGTTCTTGATTGCTGTTTACGGTAAGTCTTCATCAGCATGACAGATAAAATGAGACTGAAGTGCGTGGGAGCGTTCCGCAGGGCTTCCAAGACTGCTCTGTTGTCCACGATGCTCGCCACCATCCCGTCGTGAAGTTGGCCTACCAGCTGAATGCATCGTTCCGGACATCGAAAATTCAGGGTCCATCATTATTTATTATCGCAGGCCTCTGTTAGGTCCACAGATACAGTGTAGATCACAGATCCTGAAATTTATCCTTCAGTTGGTGGGCGGTGGGAACTATGCAGCTGGCTATGCGGCGTTGTCAGAATCAGTACGGCTTTTCATGGATAAGTCCATGTCCCAAGTGCACTTTCAGAAGGTTGACGAGGACTAGAGAAATGATATCCCCGGAAAAGTTCAGCGACATTCCTCTTCGATAACAGAATTGTCAATTTTCAGTGCACTTCTAGATGTGAACAGTGGTTGCCTAATTTAAATCCCAAGGGACTTGTTCTTGCCCTCCCGCTCCCTCTTCCTGAGTTTGTCCACCAGCCGTCGGTCGTCATACTCGTAGCATTAGACCGGAATTGCTTCAGCTCCAGACGCCCTGCCGTTAGTCATCTGGTGTACGACCGTGATGGTCTCTGGCATTGAGAGTGGGTGGTTGAGATTGGTGCTGACTTCCACATGAGAGAACCGTTGGTGCCAATTTCGGAGATTGAAGACTGTCGATTGAGGATGTTTCGAAATAGCTCAAACCAGAACTCAGAAGTATTAATCGCCCTAGGGAGCTGAGCAACGTTTCATTTGGTGCGGGGCAGTAGACCTTCTTGCTGGCGGCGAAGAAATTTTCCATATCTGTTCGGTTCGCATATTTTCGTACTTCTTCCGCTATGCGGTCCATCCAGGAATTCCGCATCTCTCGCAGTCTCCATGGTATCAGACGTTGAGCGCGGAAGGAGACAGATTTGTTGGCGTTGGTTCGGCGGCTGATGCGGGTTTTGTGCAACCTATTCTTACCGGAGAGCAGATTTCGGGTATCTTGGTAACTGTTGTCAAACCAGTCTCGTTGTTGACTAGGTGCGTGACCGAGGGCGTCCCTGACGGTGGACTTGATGGTATCTTGCAGCTAATACTGTTGTATCTCCACGCTGGTGGCGTCATCAGCAGCCTGCAAGTATTCAGGTGTTGGTACAGTGGACTGCTGAAATCCAAGTAGTCAGCGAATAAATTCAACAAAACAGTATTTCAAAGGTGTTACGGCAGATTTCAAATAATTATCTTGGACCCAATCGTAAAAAAACCCGGTGCCTCGGTGGGATTCGAACCCGCGACTGCAAGAGGAGGCTTTAGTGCCGTCAACGCTCTAGCCCCATCGGACGGCGCGAGTTTAACCACATTTGTGTCAACTTTACCCGCCCAACCTACAGCAACGTCTACAGCCACCAAATCTGATCCAGTAAGCTGACTGCCCAAGTAGGATTTTTTAAGTAATACATCTAGAATCCCCCAGGCGACTGCCAGGCTCACGTAATTCATAGGTGTTATGGCAGATTTCGAATGATTCACTTTGACCTGACTGTGAACAGCTCGGTGCCTCGGTGTGATTCAGACGTTGTAGTAGATTAGGCGGGTAAACTAGACCCCAATGTGATTAAACTCGCGTCGTCCGGTGGGGCTTCTTGGCTCAGGTGGCTAGAGCATTGGCGGCACTGAAGCCTCCCCTTGTTGTCCTGGGTTCGAATCCCACCGAGGCACCGAGTTTTCCACAATTGTATTAAAGTCTGAACATTATTTTACTTTCCTGGTGAGCATTCACCTTGTGGTCTCCTGCAAGTTTGTTGTCGGTACTCCATCTCGGATATGACGAGAAGGTGATCAGTTCAGCCATCGGCGTCGAAAGTCGCCGGCATATCCTGTTAGTCTCGCCTCCGGACATGAGCGTAGTCCAGCAGCTTTCAGCGTCGCTATCAGGGGATACGTCCATTTTGCCACCTCCTGCGTTGAAATGCGTCAAAAAGATGCTGATCAGCAAGGGACGGTTTGCGGCGCAGGTTCGCCGAGAAAAGAGGCCATTTTCGTTGCAGCAACCGAGTCCGTGGGGACCCAGCATTTCCTCCTAGACAACGTGTTCTGTCATGCTGCGGGCAGTGAAGTCCTGAGGGTCAACCAGCTTATCCGCTTCCGTCACAGTTGACAGGAGGGCGTGCAGTTGCTCGAAGAATTTGTTCTTCCTCTCGTCAGGGCTGGTCATTGAGGGGGGGGGCGTAGACAATAACGATTATGATGATGATGAAGTTCGCTTCTCGAAGAGGCGGGCGCAGGATCATGAGATGATCGCTGTTGCCCTGCAATAGACAGGGCAAATCGAAGGGAACGGGGACGAGGCTCTTGTGTGTTGTTCTTTTCGGTCGCGAGTGTTACATCTGCCAGCGACAGTATGCTTGAATATAGCGTGGTTTTTCAGCATTTGGTTGAAGTACCTTTCCTACTTCTTGCTCCGCAAGGGGGTAAGCAGTGCTACCCTGAAGTACATAAAGACGGCCTACGGCCCCCCGATCCGAGAGAACTGCACCGCCGCACAGTTCCGGATGGACATCCCCTTTGGCGGAAAATCGCAAATTGTGGAGGGATAGTCAAAGAAATGCAGAGGTCTCCTCGATTGAGCAGCCGCAATAGCCGACAAGGCTATCTGCAGACTCCCTCAAGCAGAAACTAGCATAGACCTTAACCGTTCGCCATCGCTGTAAGAAACTATCAAAGTTGTATACCAGATGTCCAACAACAGAACATCAGACGCTGACTCAGTCGCAGATAAACTCTACAAGTATGGCGATTCTTGCATCTTAGAAATACTCACGTTGATATTCGGGGAGATAAGAAGGGAAGGGAAAATTCTTCAGGGCTTCAGGGACGCCACCATCGTCCACCCAAACAAACGCAAAACAAAAGGTTAACTCTGAGAAAACCACAGAGGATTCTTCGCCCTCAACATCGAAGGTAGAATTTTTTGCCTGAACACTCATCTGGAGCAAGGAATTCTCTTTGAAAGTCATTGTGAGTTTTGGAGTGACCGCGCGACCACCTATATAATCTTCGCTGCTCATTAACTACAAGGGAAAAGATAAGAATCAGGTACTGCATCGCTTTCGTAGGTTTGAAAATGGCCTAAGATGCAACCAGCTGCTAGGGCCTCTGAACAACTGTGCAGAAATTCAGATGCATGAGGACGTTTAAATTCATGGTGCGACAACTCCATGTTGACATAATGGATCGCATCACGGACAATGGGGTAGTTTCTGAAGCATTCGCAGTGACAGACTGGGCAATGCCGGGTTGTTTATTCACTGCTACTCTCCTCAGTCTCATGGGTTTGGTCATGCCGATGGACCCGTACCGCGAGGGGTGACGGGAAATAAAATTTGTTAACCGAACTGACAGACAATTACCCAAAGTCTGACGCATACTGCCATCCACGCGAGTCTTCCCGACCCATGTTCAGGATCTTCAGTCGTGGATGATTGCACGCGCACTGGAGGAGCGCATGTGCAGGGGGGGGGGAATCAATCGAACATAACTAGCAGCTGCAAAAAGACATTTACTTCTCTGGGTAGTAAAATCTTAAGAAACACCAGTATAGATTATCCAATCGCAATGCAATGGTTAGGGACGTTGGACTTCTAACCAGCCGGTGGCAGGATCGAGCTCTAGATGTTCCACATTTCGGGGCGGAGTATGACTGGCTGACGACGGCTAATGAGCCAGAAATGGCCTCTTCAATCTCCCTTGTATTTGTCAGTAATGTTACTCTGCCCTTAAATACTGAAACACTTGTACAAAGCATTACCTTTATCTAGTTCTGCCTGTGACAATAGGTATGAGCATGGACCCGAAACAGCAGGCAAATAAAACGCTCGTTCTAGTGGTCACGTCTCCTTTTTATCAATCCAGACTGTCGATCGACTACCAAACAAAAAGTGAGGAATGTTACAGAGAAAAAGTAGAGAAATTGGAATGGCCACTTTCGACTGGTTAGCTTTTATCAGCCGGTTGTATTCCAAACGCAAGTTGCGAAATATACGATGTTCAAACTAATGAACTTTCAGGCATTTTTATTTTGACATTTCATAGCCGGTTTTCTTAATTTCCTTCCTCTCAGACTTCTCCATGTTTTAGCATATTTCACTTCTCTCGTAAATCGGTTTCTTCATATTAAATTGTTTCCATTTATTCGAGTTTGGTGTTTATTCCTAGAGTGTGGACAAGGTGTCAGTAAGATTTACCAAATGTTTGCTAATTTGTCTTTTAGAATCTTGGTGAAACTTTTTCGAGTTTTATGAGCGGCTAAAATTTATTTGGAGGAATGGGTTAACAGCTCTTCGGCGTCAGACTTTTTAAGTCTATCAAAAAGTACATAAGCCTCCCTGGAGAGTGGTTTTTGACGCAGATATACAAATAAGCAACTAAACGGAAACACATTCACTTGTTTTGAACTGTCTGGTCATTTGGACTGAAGTACAAAACAGCGTTAAGGTTGATAGCAATCACAGTGGAAAATACCAGCCTATATATGTATATTCATGCACTTATTATTGTCCTGCCGTAGGGGCTTTTATATGTAACATCCTTGCCAATTTGGATTTCAGCAACAGAAAGCCAGTACTATAGTTGTATCACCCCGATATTCATCTGCTCTCCTCCATCTACCATCCCGGTGCGCGACAGATGATATGCATTCCGTTCTTACGATATCTTAGAATTGAGTTTTGCCCAGATCGTGCGGAAGTCTGAAATCAATTTCAGTCTAAGACGAGAGCATAATTCATAGCCGAAACGGTTCTTCTTATCTTAGACAATGCGGGTTGCCCATGATGAATGAAACGGCAATTCAAGTCAAATATAGAAAGCGGTTGTACTCCGAATTCCACTTCTACTGTTACTTAGTAGCTGGTCGGCAAAACTACACCTTCCGCCGTCTTCGTTTAACATTTTGTCACGTCAGTACTTTTCTCTTCCCTGCGAGCGTTCTTGGACAAGCTAAATCTGGAGTGCAAATGACCGCACCACACACAAACACGAGATCATACGAAAAAAGCCGACCTATCTCATGTAGGGCAACCGGATAGTTGGAAACATGATCGCCAAACCTTCTCAAACAAACCAATAAATGCGGCCGTTATCGTGAACTCTCTCTCTCCTCCATCCCTCGCCCCGGTCTCAATAGTGAATGCCTGTGGTGAGCCCAGATGCTCTGGGTGCTGTATACAGTACAACCTTCATTCTGCTAATTAGGACTTGACCTGATGATCACTGCCTTCAGGGTACAACCGCTACCGAATCCGTAACGCACCGGTAACCTCGTCGTGATTGACGCGTATTTGCCGGACATGCTCGCGTTTGATCCTTATGAAATTCCCTCTCGACTTCAGTTGTTGTTCTTCATAAGTTGCTCGTGGATTTCGTCGGTGGGAAAAGCAGTTGCCGACAGCTTGTTATGAATTGAGATAACATTCATCAGTAAAAGCCAATCATGTAACCTCAAGTCTAGACTAGAAAAACTGCGTGAAGCAATCTTGAAAGGGGTTCTTATGTCTATTATCGCCGAAGATATCAGTCGTGAGTTACTTTATGTACTCAAAAGACTTGTATACTTTTACCTATGAAGTTGCAAATCTGCGATATTGCATTCTATTATAATTCTTGTGTCCAGATTGCAGGAAGCCTACATCATTGACTACATCACATCAGTGCATCACATCACTGCATCCTTTCGATGCACCGCGTATAAAACGTCCTTGCCGCATACTGTGTCACTCAATCACAGGTTGACGTTGCTGTGTTCACGCCTCATATCCGGCTTTTAACCTTACCGCACCTCTGCACTGAAGCGCGATCTCCAATCTAAATGTGCGCAGGATTAAATCATTCATCTTTTTGCTTGCCCCACAATCGGCACCCTCACTCTACTCTGTGTCAAGAGTAGAGGTGATGCTGGTTGTTATCATTACGTTGCCTGGCGTCCCTTTCCGGCTGCAACACGAGCATACGAATCCCAATCAGACAGCTACAGCCGTTCATGCCACGTTTTAGCGCACTACCTGTTATCTAATGCGATACACCATTAGACAGAAGCGGTCTCGACCTAGCCCTGATACACATTTAAGAATATCTGACCCCACAGACTCACTCCCACCCAGGCGTGAATTAAAAGCGTCGGCATAGGCTTTGGCCTTGCCAACGGCCACTGTTGCCTAGGACATCAGCTCAGAAGTCTGTACTGGATGTATCCTTCATTCTTATATCTGCCATTGTCTTCCACTAACAGACACCTAGTCTGAGGATTCCGGCGTTTAAGATACATCCATAAACTTAGCTACTGTGATCCCCAGGCACAATCGTCTATTATATGCACTAATCAAAATTTCGGATATTGGGTTTTCGTCGTTTTATAAATACATTCGTTTTAGCATAGCTGGAAAGTCGGAAACCTTATAGCCTGTCAGGAATGTATTCTCCGGATTAGCGGTCCAAGATACTATGAGCACTATGTGGACGATATATTCGTGATAGCACCGAAACAAAACAACGCCACGGACATAAATTAGGCGCACTCATCAGTCAAATTTGCACTGAAAGAAGAACAGGCGGCTTCGTCTCTCTTTCTGGACGCGTTTCTGAATGAAAACCCTAACGGCAATATTAAACAGTGCTGATGGGCAAAATACCATATCAGAGAGCTTCGTATTGTCAATTTTCAAATATAATTTAGTACACTGTGTTCATAGAAGCGAAGAGGCGAGTTCTGGGAAGTAGTTGCGGGGAAGGAGACACAGTCATTGGGGCAAATGTTTTATTAGTTTGACGTTTCGCATTCTCACTTGTGTCCATCATCAGAGACAGTGTGTGGCCGGGTCTGGTCGAATGGGACGCGACTTGGTAATTGGCGTCGTTCCTCCTCACTGCTGCCGCGTGCTCGGACATCCACGTTAGGATTAGTTTCCCGGTGTCTCTGACGTAGTTACTTTACCCTCAACTGCACCAGATCCGGTAAACTGAACCCAGCCGCACATTAAAGTTTGACGAAGCAGAAATTCTTGCTATAAGTGACAACCGCGTGAGCCGCGAACTGTTTGAGTCATGGTTTTTCGGTCCTTAATCAATCAAAAAGCCCAATGAACTCCCCGCTCCATATTTGGCGTTGAGACTTAGCCTAGGCAATGTAGTTAGCTGAGAGAGAAGCGTGCGGATAACCAATGCCCCATGAATCAATGTCGACGAACCAAATTGCTCAGCAGCCCACGCAAATGACGAAACCCCCTCAGTTTGCAACTCGACTGCGTGCCGATAATCTTGGTCAGCACACAGACGTAGAGGAACGGCATGACAACGGCATACTGCAGTACCTGGCCAATCGAGCGGTGATGCACTCGGGAGTTGCCAACCGTGATCGGCATGTAGTGGCCTGACAACTGCATCCTATAAATACTGAAACACCTGAGTAATCCACTACCCTTATATGGCTCTGTCTCTGATGATGGATGCGAGTGAGAATGCGAACCGTCAAACTAATAAAGCTATTATTCCAGTGACCGTGTCTCCTTCCCCGCGACTACTTCCTGGAACTCGCCTCTTCGCTTATATTAATCTAGAAGCATGGTCACACGAATATTTCAAACTTTAACCAGTAGGTCTTTGTATTCTTGCGTCGCAGCCTCCAACAATGTTACGTTCGTACCGTCAAATAGATTCATGGCAAACGTGCCTAAACAGTAAGTGACCTAATTTATGAAACTTAATGACAGAATGTGATATGAGAGTTTTTGAACGCTTGTTCAAAAAAGAATAGAGGGGGAGGATGGCATATGAATTAGGCTAGAACATTCGCAAATACAAACACAGTCGCGAGGCTACTAATTTATGTGGTATGTCACAAGAAACTTGGGAAAGCGGTCAATAGAAAGAAATGCAAGTCCGAAGGTTTACATCTCCAACTTGAAACTACAATGTGAACAAAACACTCCGCAAAGAAGAACGTAAATGAAGTCGGTTTACTTCAAAACACTATACAAAAAATAAAACGGAATGACGTGTAAAGTCTCAACAATGTGAGCATACCAACAAAGCCGCTGTCAAGTCTTGCAAATACTGTCGGCAAAGAGTGACCGATTAATTTGATTTCTAGTCTACTTTGAGGAAAAGTGAAATACTTTTATATGTTTCTTTAGGAGAGACTAATAAAATATAGAGAAGTTAAAAATCTAGATAAACATCGAATGATTCAGATAACGTCTTCGGTGCATATTAAAGCTTGAAATAGGCACGCGTGGCAGTGAGTAAAAATTCAGTTCAAGAAATTCTTGAACAAAGTATCTGGCCGCTAAAACTTATTTCTATTATGGATAAGATGAAAGTCCGAGGACGAGCCCACCTGTTTCTATAAGAAGGCTTAAATTTTTCAAATTCTTTATACGTGTCTGTATAATTAAACTAACATATAAATTAGAATGCAAGCATGATGTTTTGAAGCAATTTGTTATATAATTCCTCGGATACAATAGTCACGAGATAAACATAAATGACAAACTGTAAATTGTCCACTGTTGAGTAAAGTGTCATTGAATTAAATACTGGTTGTTTGACGCAAACTGTTTTATTACTTTGTTCGAAATTTGATTCAAAACAGCAAGGGGACTGTGGAGTCGCCTCTTACGGGCGGCCGAAGAAAGTAATGCCAGCTTCAGATCTCTCGTCAAAATATAAATTACCAAGTAAATTTTTGAGGTATAAAAGTAACCGAGACCATGAACACGCGAGCTCCTTTAGTAAGGAAGCTCTTTATCTACCAAATCATAGCCAACCCTCTCGAGACGCTAAGAGCTGTTGCATATTCAAGCACCCTAAGAATTCACATGGACAATCAAATGTTTTCACTTTCTTAGAAATTAATTAGATTGAAATTTTCCGCTATTCTTCTGTCAAAAATTTCGAAGTATGACAAAGTCTGAAAGTGCTGATGTATGTTGCTTATCCCTTTCGGTACTTTTTCAAATTTAACAGGCTAGGCTAAACTAAAACACGTGTCGAGAGATGGCAGTTTTCTCCAAAAAATCAAGTATAAACACAATGGTTCCCATTTAATTTGCTCGAAAGTAAATTATTAGCGTTCTTGCATAGGTTTAAACTGACAAACGTTTGCTATCGTAATTGTGGGTGAAAGTCGATAGCGCTTTTATGAGTTTTAAATTAGGTCAGAGAAAATGGACGTCCCTTTTCCGAGTATGTCTCTTCATGTCTGATGCTCAAAAGAGTTTGGAAAATAAATGGAAAATCCGTTGTTCTGTCTATTCGGACAGTTTTATGCTCTCGTGTCTGCCTAATTCTAGACACTTCATCCAAATTATACTTGCTTCAGTGTCTGACTCTGACATTACTAAAATATTCTTCAAGGAACTTGCGTGGTACCCATTCCGACTGCAAACCCCGTCCAAGATTTCGACTTAAGGGCACAAGAACCTAACCGACAGGTTTTGCATGGTGAGCGTGTGAGAAAGTAGATCGGCGTCTGTCACTAACACAACTTTGCTAATGGCGCCCAGTATGTAAATTTTCTTATAGCAGCACGGCTATTGACGACATCTCTCGTCATATTAAATAGATTGCTAAATCATAAGGCAAATTGGCGTGCATACGTCTGCTTTCGATAAATTCTCTTCAGGCCTGTA
>CACRXP010000095.1:1154794-1197419 GCA_902702965.1 Spirometra erinaceieuropaei
TACAGGCCTGAAGAGAATTTATCGAAAGCAGACGTATGCACGCCAATTCGCCTTTTGAATTTTACATTGGGAATTTGTGCAACTAGTTATATTTGCCTGTTTTGCATATTTAAAGTCAGCTTTTGCAAATGTTTCCCAAACAGTCGGCTTTTGCCTTTAAAGGGGCTTAATCACATAGACCGACTCTATTGTCTTTAGTAGCATTGAACGCCACTTTGACATAAATCATTGCATTTTTCAAATGCAATTGTTTTGCCTTTTCATAGTGAAACAGTTTTCATCTTACTTCGCTCGCAGAAAGAGTATTTAGATGAGTATTTACGATGTCGGAAAACTCGAATATTTTGGCGTCCGTCTGAATTTTATTCATTATATTTCCAAATTTAGCCACATACTTCATATTAAAAACTTCGACCGCAGCACCGATTTCATGCCGAGTAGCATAAAAATGGGAGGCATGCGTAGTAAACTTAAGAATGTTCAATGCAAGGGCTTATTTAATTTTTCATTTTTAAGCTGTTGGGATTTTAGAAAGATAAGGTGGAATAGTTGCGTGCTCTAGATGCGTTGAGTAGTAATAAAATTCTAAAACAGCTTCGGACTTTATGTGGTAGAAACTCTGTCGGAAATATACCTAGTGACACACATATACTCTGCAGAGAATAGATCTGAAAAGCATGCTGTGGCCCAGAGATAGAGACAATTCCACAAACGACTCCGCGAGCCTTATACCCCTGTGATGCTGGCAGCGAGAACTCAGACTTTTATAAGGCCTTTTCCTTTCCCTCGACAACCGAGAATGGCATCACTCTCAGTCAGTATACCTCACCCAGCCTCCGGTCATCCAGCCTTAGTCCCGCCACGGGGCCCAGGTGGACGATTAGGAAAAATTGAGGCAGAGGCCGCGCAGTTCTCCCTCTTGCGCTGAAAGTGCGGTGGGGAGCACTCTGGGGGAGTCGTTGTTTGCAAAGGCCACCTGATAACATTGAAATAATGAAACATATAACGTGGACACTTGTAACGGTAAAATTAACTGGCTTATGCAATGCAAAATAAGGTGGTTTTAAAAGTTGATTTTAGAGAACAAAAGCGAATGAGTATATGTCCTTGCATTACTTAGTTTTAAATTATCATGCGGAATAAATTTTCCGTCTACGGACAAAAGTGGATGTCATATTCGATGATCAAATAAAAATAAAAAAATAAGTGATTTGGGCAGATGAAATTTTTTATCTTACTTCGCGGATTTTTCCTAAAGTTCACAACCAGCGACGGAGAGTTTCCTTTTTTATTTTGAGTCCGTTCAGCGAGAGGAGACTTAACCTTTTCTGACAACGACTGTCTAACTCCGACCATGCTGACAAGAACTCGCATGCGGCAAAAATCCGAAACTCCTGCCGTTTTAGATTCAATTCCTATGGATATGCGATCGACTCCAAGTCTCTTCGAGTCAAAGTAATTGTGAATTGTCTATCCCCAGTCTACCAAATTAATCTTTCAACCAAAATATCTACTAGAAATTAAATTATAAAATATCAGAAAACGCGTGTAGCTGCCCTGATCGACCTTTTCATTTCATATCCTTAAAGTCAAAGTAATGGGAAAGCTTACACGAAATACATATTACACACATAAACCTGGACGAATTTTCTCATGGTCAGATATTGCGATAAAACCTGGACCAGTTAATCGCTTCGAGTATGACATTTCTGCTAGTTCTGCAAAAAAAGTTTTCTGGGAAGTTGTTGTAAAATGCAGTAATACTCTAGTTCAAATATACGCTCAGTGTAACGTCTCCGGGCAAAGCAGTATATTAGTGCTTGCGTTTCTATCTATTTTCATCATGAAAGACAGCATAATGTGCAGCTCCAGCTCCAAATGGTGTGTGAAGGCGGCTGCCTACTTTAGAGACGTTCTTCACGTACGGAAAAGCTCGAAAAAGTTTGAGGTCAGTTTAATTTTGTCTCTCACGCATGCATTGAAAGCAACCATCAGACGCCTAGTCATGAGGCAGAAAAAGTCACTGACACAGCAGACAACGTCCGAAATAGTTTGCCGGAACTGATATTATTGCGGACAAAGCAAATACGTCGGAGAAACTGGAAGATCTCCCCCAACGCAAATGGCCGAACATACGGCAGCGGTGAGAAGGAGGAGGATGAAGAAGGACGCTAGCTCTCAGATTGTGGTCCATTCTACGGGAGCCGCCCACACCTTCAGATTTGATGACAAAATTCTCAAAAGCGATGACAACTGCGTGAGCCGCGAGCTGCTTTAGTCATGGTTCTCCGACTCACACTCAATAAACAGGTGTTGGGACATTTCGCTTTCATATTCAGCCCTGCAATTTTATCTAAATAAGATAATTAATTAGGTAGAGAGGATGAGGCGTCGAACAGTTCCGGTGGGAGTATGCCAAACGGCTGAGTAATCCTCACACCGGGAATCAATCACGATGTTAAAAGCAGGTCCATTAACGACTGATATACGGCAAATAATCAATAATAACATCAAATAAGACCCTAGCGATGAACGCGAGTGCTTCTAGTTATTGCAGGTATGTGGTTTGTGGACGACTACGTTCTTTAAATAATGCTTTCTTGTGTCTGTACTACCTTTTTCGGTGTCTGGTTGCAAGGATCGCTTTGAGTGGGAATCCGAAATATCAGGCCAAAAAAGTTCTTGTTCCAGTGATCGCATCTTCTTCCAAGAGTGCTATGGTTTCCGTTCTATAGGAACTATGGCCGCGTTTTACGACTGCAGGTCAACCGACTGACATTTTAACGTCCAACAGTACAGCACATAATTATAAGGACACCTTAAATTTCGATGCATTTTCAACAAAGTGAGGCAGCAGAGGTGCGAAGCAGAAAGGTTCACGGAATTGAGGCGAGTGCAGGTCGGCAGAAGCAATATGTTTGTTTGCTAAATTGCATAACATTAATTATGTTTAAGCAATTTCAAGGGTATTTCCCAATACGAGCTTCACGTTCGCATGACCTTTGGAGTGTGTCTGCAGACTAATGTACGTTATAAAGATGCCCGGAAGAAATTCTTTTCAGAATTTAATTTTGCGTCCAGCATGCACAATTCGTTTTATTGTTCCTAAGAGTTTTTCGCCCATGTACTGTTAGTTTACCCCAAAAGTAGTAAGTAAGTCTTGCGCTTCGCAAATGTTTTACCTTTCGATTATACCGGTATTGCCTTCTTCAGACATATTAAGTTCCTTTTGAGGGGTACTACTCAAGTAGTGTAAAAAAGCTTTATTGATTGGATTTTATAACGGGAACTTTCCTATAGCGTTGTATCTACCCGCTCATTAATGTTTCCTATGAAGAATGCGTCATTGTTCACGTCCACAGACAATCTTTATGTGTTTTGCAGCGTTTTGCCTTCATACAATGGCGGAATTTATGCTTTTCTATACAAGAGATGCATACAGCGTTTAGTTTCTTAGCCCTATATGCGAGTGTAATGTCAGGTCGGGTTCAGATTATTTGGGAATTTAAAATCTTTTGAAAGTTGGATAAAATTCTGGAATAAAATGTTAAGGAGACGTGATTCTCTTATAACCGTACACAAGAAAGAAACTTTAGTAAATTCTTTCCATAGAATGCATTTAACTTTAGAAGTGCATGGAAGATCAAAGGAAAAAAGGCATATTAATTAAGTAGATATTTATGTTTAGAATAGTTTGCACAGGCGGTAAAAAACTCAATTAATGGGCGGAATCGTGTCTCGATCGTATAATCTCGGGACGATGTCGCACGATGATCAATTTTATGTTCACCATTTGTTAGTGTTGCCTAACCGAAAGCGCATTTTGGACTTTCTGTCAATATTTTAATTAAATGTTAAGTGAATTTCAGATTCCGTTTTCGTTTCGAAATGATTACTTAAGTAGGGTTGTAAATATAATGGCTGCGTGGCATAAACCCAGAATTGTTTTTACTTTGGGGTGCCGGCTTTTGAACAAACTTCTTTTAGGCCCCCTACCAGCACTACACTTTGTAAAAAATGAATACGTGAGTAGCATGAATTTCCTTCATTGATTTCCGATGACCTTAGTAATTTAAATATATTTCGAAGAAAACACTCATAAAACTATTACTTTTTGCTCCTTTAGTAAAAAATTATGCCCTTTTTATTTTTTGACTTGAAGACAGGGTATAGATCGGTTAAGAAAGGTTTCAAATTATGTGGTTTTTTAAAACGGCGAAATAGCCGTTCATAAAACATCGTATGTCTCTATTTACTACTGTTGCCTGTAAAATCTACAACATGGTCCAAATTCACTGCTAAATTTCGCGAACTCCTTATAGTCTCCCCTTACTAGAGCACAGAAATGCGTGATTTTCATACACGGAAAATATACAACTTGTAACTTGGTGATCCTGAATGCAAGTGTGACGGCAGGCCTGGTTGTAAACTATTCGGGAATGGGAAAAGTTTCTTAAAACTGAACTGTACCTTTATTCTAAGTATAAAATTTAAAGACGACGTAATTTGCTACCAAATGATGAATTAATATTTTTATTCATATCTTCTTTAAAAAATTGTCGAACTCATAATTTTATCGCAAATCAATGAAAAAAAATCACACTACTCAATAATTCATCTTTTGCAGTGTGGTTTTGCAGGCGGCCGGAAAGAGGTTCAATCAAAAGTCGGCATCTTAAAGCACCGGAATAATTATGGGATTATGCCAAGTGGTGATTATTCTTACAACCCTACCTAAATATTCTTTCCGAGTCAAAAATGCAGCACAGAATTTCGGTCAACATGTCGTGAGTTAGAACACCTAGTGTAAGCCACTTACTGTAACTTCAAACGCGCATGATCTCGAGGGAGGCCTTTTCTCCTGACTGTTTTTGTCGTTCCTATTTTTACGTTTTTGCTCTGTTGTATTAATAAGACTGAACAAAGTTGTTTTCATCAAACTGGTCTGATATCCGAGTGCGATGCTTTCATTTCTCCGACAGTTTTTTATTTCTCGTCGAATAGACTGGGTCGACCGCTTAGCCACATATTATCAATGATTCATAAAAAAGCAAAAGAGCCATAAATCATAATGTCTTGCGGCCTGTCTTGCTACGTCAACCACATCCGTCGCCGTATACTGGCTATGCATACTTTTCCATCGAACGTACGCCATATTGTTAACAAACAAGTAAACTTTAAAAAATATTTTGCAGTTATGAGTTTGAACTCAGCTGTTTTCAAGGAACCGACAGAGCCATTTGCTGTAATCAGGCCTAGCACCAGACAGACCCTAACCGCTAAACATGTGTTGTGGATAAAACGTTTTGTGAATGGACGTTCAAGAACACTGAGAATGCAAATATCACAAGAGGAGTTTGCGATTAGAACATTGAGTGGAAGTTAACACTGAATGAATGTGTTAAATATTCTGATTTCACGGGTTTCCTCTTATGTCCAATGTCAGTAATACGAATACAGCATAAGGGCATTTGGATTAAGTGTGGATGTAGGCTAACCAAAACGGCCTCATTTCCGCATAGGGGTTAACCTTGAACTGTTGACAATATTCAGTCTTCGGGCTCGTCTGCGATGATCTGCTTCACTCAGATGGCTGGACAGACAGTAGGAGGGCGGAATTTGACACAACTGTTGACCGTTGCGTGGCCGGACTCTCATACCTAAGTCATCGCATAAGTTAGTGTGCTCTGGCTCGTCCGACTATCCTCCTGACTACAAAGTGCACCTTTAAGCGGCGCTTTCCAATGGAGTAAGTCAAAAAGATAATGGATTTCCTTGAAGTTCTGCATTCGCGCAGCCCTTTCTCCCTTCCTTCTTTGTTCTGTTGCTCGCGCAAGAATTGCTGTCAAGTACGCTAGGCAACTCACGTGGATACAATCGATCCTTAATTTGAAGACCCTAAATTTCAGTAGAGTAAATATTCTGTTCGTGTCATCGATCTGGAAGTCACATACAGTATGTTCCGGGCCTTCGAGATAAGCCTAATGCATGAAAAGCAAAACTTGATCAAGGCAACCGTTGGAAATCCGAGGACGCAAAGGTATCTGGTGAGAAAAGCTCGGACCAGTCGGGCCCTTGAAATTGTTTACAAAATTTCAGTAAGGATACGCAAAGATTTCAGGCAACACCAACGTCTCAAATACACACCATCTTTAGAGTTATCAGTTATTGTGCGCCTCGCAGCGTTCATGCGTGTCGCTGGCCATAAAGACAACTAAATGACTCGGAAGCCTTTATGCCAGGCTCTACGGCTAGAAAGAATGGGTTGACTGTCAGCACACAACCGACAATCAGCAATCTCTTGCACTGTGAGACTCGGGGCTAAGGCTTCCATAGTGGCAGAAACTTGCGCGAGTCCAGCTCATTTTCTCACCCATATCCGGAAATACGCATATTCTCTTGAAACCCGAAAAAATCCTTTCCTAAATAAATTTTAGTAGATATTCACAATGACTACACTTGGGGTGCAGATATCTCAGAAACTACAGGCTTACACATTAGAGGTTTCAAACGCACAAAAACATCATCTAAACAGATTTTGCTTTTTTCCTAGTGACCATAGTCCTTCACCCGGAAAAGACTTTTCTTTAGCAGTCTTGGGACTTCTTTGAGCATAACAACGACATCCTCACCACAGAATTTCATAACACTAGCGGACATAACGCAACCATCGGTTCGTGAGAATTCTCTAGAGAAAAGCAAAAGCCCATTGCAGTGCATTGGAGCACAACTGATCGAATTCGAATATCTAGGGAACCGTTTGGCCAAAAAAGTCTTGCATGGTTTTAACGAACAGTAAAGTCGATCCTAACCTTTTGTAGTTAACCATAAGCAATTTACCATGAAGAGCAGTACTGCAAATTACTTGCGAGCTTACAGGCGTCGACCGTTGTCTGGGACTTTTCGAAATTGTCATCAGGATCAGAATTGCGGCAACGGTCTTCGCTATATGAAATCTTAACTGCAGATGTGATAAGAGAAGTTACATGTCACCGATCACACCTACAGTAATTTGGGTTGAAAGAACTACATAGCGGCCCGAGGTTTACGTTTCCTGACACAATTAACATGCATACTAGAGCAGTGGAAATGGTGCATCCTGGATCTCAAGAGACAGAGCAGAAAGTAAACAAATGTGAACACCCGAATTTGATAATGTCGAAATGTTAGTCCGACCGACCAAAATGCGACGGTCCATAAGTTAAGGAAGTATGATCATTCGATTGTTGCTTTGTCTTGCTGTTAACCTGTGCGCCACTGAGTATCCGTTGGACAAAAGGATGGGCGTATTCGAAGCAGTGTATGCCAGCAGTTAATGAAGTAAAACTTTTCAACCCCTTGTACGTCAGACGGCTTGCACTGCGCCGTTTCTTACATAAACAGGAACAACAGCCTTCGGATGGCGTCGGAATGACCAATTTTTTCCGATAAAATGGATTTCCTTAATTACTTTAGAGATATTTATACTGTAGACTATACACCGACGTCCGTCCAATTTCGCAATAAAAACGTTGACTACCGAATTTGCCTTCTGAAAAATACATTCTGTAACGCTCGAGTAATAAAATAATTACGTCTCTAAAAACAGTGCGTCTTCACTTAGAACAACGCTGCTGGTAAGTTGTCAGATTAATAAAAGGAGCGCGAGTTAAAATCTCTATTGTAAAAATTCACGAGAGCTATTTTATAACACATTTAACAACTCTGATGGGCAACCATAGATTGTTAATAAATATCCGCTTAATTTCATTATTATCGTACTGTCCTTAGTTTCATTAGACTTTGCATTATTGTTTCTGTTGTTTGCTAGAACTTCAAAATTACTGAAAATATAGGAATGCTCCAAAATATTTCTGATGGAATAAGGTACTCATTCCTATTTTCATCATTTAAACGTGGCAATGCTCAGCCAGTATTTAAGACGCCCTGATTTTGAAGACCGTTTCATCTTGAGTTTTCTAACGAGTCTCATGAATACCAATGTATGACGCTTAGTGTAAACTCTTCTCAAGGAAATTACTCTGAGTAACAGTTATTTGTAGCCATGACCATACGGTACGGGTTTGCGCACGTTTCCTTAGCGAAACTGTTAAGTTTTGCGGGTTTCATTCTTTATCACAATCCGAGTTGGAAACGGTTGTGTGCCCACCCCCAATCAAATACGCACCGTAACAGGTCTTGGCATTGACATCGCACGCTCCTATGGATAGTTTATTCGTTTTTCAAGCCTGATGAATTTTATTTAACAAGAAGTCCCATTAACTACAACATTTAAAACATTTTCAAAGGATGAAAGACATTCTTTAAAAGCCTACAAAGTAACCGGACTCCGCTTATTTAAGGCAACGAGCCTTTCTCAAGTAAGCCAAAGGAATACTCTTACGGTATAAAACCCGAATCATCAGGCCAACAAAGTGGGAATCTGAACCCCTCCTCAGTAACGATATGGGCCTGAAAAACGGAAAGCCCAAGTTCCAGCCTGACAGAATGTCAACGTATCTCCTAATACGATGCACCATCAATATTACCAAACGATCATACATATATTTTTCCAACACCCATCGTTAACTCGTCACAAACTGATCAAGCGTGGCACTGCCAAAATCTCGCTTGCGTGGAGACAGCATGTAACGTTCAAACTAAACAAAAGCGAAATTTTCGGAATAAATGCAGTGACAGATTCATAAATTTGCTTCAGGTAAAGCCTGAGAGATATCAGACGCGGGCAAGTGAGTAACCCCGCTTTTAGCATTTACATTGAGCTGAAGTCCACTGACGCACATATCCTCCTTAAGCTTAACATAACCCTAAGCTTAACCCCTATCCTAACCCTAGGCCTAATTTTAACCCTGACAAAAATCCCCTGGAGGTTCCCATAAGTCCACCTGTACCTATTCTCATGTTCTACCAGCAAAGTTCTCAAAATAAAATTCTGAGGAGCTAGAAAGGAAATATCATAATATGCCTGTTTGAATTGCTCAGTACTTCGAAAGCCTGGAGTACCAGTCCACTGTCAAGAACCAAATAGTATAACAGGACCGACGGAACTTCAGATGTCTCTCCGTCGTTACTAATTGATTTCACAGAGTTTGATTAGTCAACCTTATCTGTACGACAGCAATGATAGACGCCAGGTTTTGTGGGGCAATTAATCTGGGTCCGTGTGAGTGTAACCTGTGTCCATTCGTCTTGGAGACTTTTGCGAGTTTATCGAAATCATAAATTAATTCTTTGACTTTACTTCAAATATTCTATAGCGGAATACTGGAGGTAAATATACGAGACATGTTAATTAGGAAGAACGTGATATGCTGATCATGCTATTTACCAAATAAAGACCTCTCTCTGTGTGTGCGTGCTTGTAGCTGTGAGTGAACCGGTCCTCTATTAGTGTCTCTTCGGAGCACAACGCTCTGGCGCGCCTGGTTGCATATACCACAACATGGGCTTTGAATCTAGTCCGTTTGTCGTCTGCAGATGCTTCTGAAAGTCAATCTGGTTCCTTCTTAAAGTTTTCCAGAAACAGTTATGAGATCGAAATTTTAAAACGTTCTACGGAAAGCGATCGATCATTCAGCAGTTTGTTGTTTGTTCTTCTGTCGACGACGTATGTTCGGTGTTCTAAATGATCATAGTTCTATTTGACAAAGAGAGCGGTCGTCTACATATCGTCCAGTACTTAGTAGGTGGGCTAGCTCATAGAATGTCAACCGAAATTCCGAAATGCGTTCCCAAATAATTTTGAACCCAATCTGCCTTTACGATGGCATTCAGAGTTTCCAAACTACAAGCCGTATATTTTATTCGTACGGAAAACCGAACATTTCCCTGCGGTATTAAGAGGGGACTATATGGAGTTCATGAAATTTAGCAGTGGATTTGAGCCATATTGTTAACTTTGCAAGCCACATTAGTAAATGCAGAACGATGACATTCTATGAATGGCCACTTCACAGTTTAAAAAAATCTCACAATTAGAAACTTTTTAAAGACAAAGTTATGCCCTTCCTTCGAGTATAGAATTGGAAAAGGACGTCATTGATACCAAATGATCAAAAGAATGGATGTTTTTATTTATGTTTTTCATGAAATGTAATTCACTTTTTAAGGGCATCGAAAATTGATGATAAAAATGCATGCCAAATAAGTAGTCATTTTTTACAGAGCATAATTTTTGCATGCAGCCGGAAAGAAATTCATTCGAAAGCTAAAATCCTGAGGTAACTGAATTATTACAGCATTATGCTGCGTGCTTACGAATTTAACAACCTTACTTAATCAATCTTTTCAAAACAAAAACGCATTTCGGAATTTCGGTTGACATTTCATGAGTTAGCCTACCTACTGTACTTTATTGAGCTAACAGTGTTTCGGTATCCACTCACTCCATGGAAGTTGCGTAGACGAAATTACTCACTTCCTTGACATTCCGGGGTGTTCGCATAAAGCGATTTTCGGATTCCGGTTTAAAAAACCGGTGCGAATATCTTATCCACTTTACTAACTGGGTATCATTAACTTTTCAGCGACCAAAATGGAACAACTGCGGTGGAGTGAGCAAGGCTAATACTGAAACTGACCAAGGGCGGTTTAATGGTAAGGCTAATAAACTACTAGGTTAAGATATGTTATCTCATGTTCAACTAGGCTCTGTCGCCAAGACGACTGACCAAGCAAGCAAGTCGTTATCAGCATTGTCACGATGCCAAAAAGAAGGCATTAAAGAGCGAAATAACAATGCATAACATCAAAACTACAAGGTTATCTACCTGTTATGATGATTCGAGATGTGTACAAAGATAATGTGCAATTCACTGACCGAAAGCAAAGAGTGAAATCCATGTAAAAATTGCAATCTATTGATACTCGCGTGTCAGAATGAACAGCGGTGAAATAATGTCGAGAAGAAAGCTTAACGTGGCATGAGAACTTTAAGAGAACAAAAGAGCAATTCCGCTAATTCAACAAAATAAATCCAAGGGAGTTTAGGCAATGCACTTTATTTTCGATCAAGTGTCGATGGATATATGCGAGCAACCCGACCAACAATGTATTACTTATTTCCCATTTCTAAGTCTCATAAGCCAGTCGGCACCGTATTGCATCGCTTTGATAGAGGTGACAATACAAAGATAAAAATCGTCATCAAATTCGGAAGTTAAATAGAGATCTTAAAAGATAAACGATACCAACTCTTTTATTAATGTTACAAGATTTCTTATGGTTTTCCGTGTTGAGGACAATATTTCAGTATCCAAGCAAGAAGTTCTATCTGACTTACCTCCTTGCAAACTCCCATTCATCTTTCAGTGCACTTCCATGCGCGGCAATATTTCGCCTGAAGTCCTTCCGTGGAAAAAGCCGGTTTCGTGCAAGAATAGACCACTCAGTACGTCCGAAGAGAGTAGTCAACTTAATAAGGACCCAGAAGCATATTATTGGCCTGAATGTCGAGAGAAGGGTTGATTAGTAGCCACGCACTGGGGCATCGCAACGCAAATATCATGATCATCACAGCCGTCTGCTGAAATATTCATTTAATTAAGACTGTTAAAATGAAGAAAAACCTTATCATGAAACATCCTGTGCAGATAAATAAAGCATCGGCAGGGAAATGCGCGACCTCTGAACTTTTTCCAAATCTGTTGAGAAATGACTGAGTGGAGTAAAACAAGGAAACGGTAGTCTCTAGTTTATTGACCGAGTTTCATAGGGATGCAAAACAACTTTTACGTTCTTCATTATCCTAGTGATCACTGTTCGAATGAAGGTGATGGAGCATTTTAAAGATAAGTGAATTGATCTGTCGGTCGCAGCAAATTCCAAAATTTTCGGCATAAATCTATTGCCAGAAACTAGTGTCGTGAAGCACCACAGTCTTACTCACCTTTCATGAAAAAACATTTCTGATCCGAGATGTATGATTTCCTTCTGCGAGCATCTTCACATAAAGGCTAACAAGAGTTTTGCTCCCTAAATAACCTTTGCAAGGTCCTAATCACTGGTTTACTAACCAACCAGTTTTACTTTTTTGCAGTTTCTGATAACATGAGACCGGACTCAGACGTTTTAATAAAGAGCCACAGGATGTTTGTCCTGCCAATTAATATAAAGAATTATGTGTGAAGTGGTTAGAAGATCCACTGCTTCGGTTCTATTCGGAGCCATTCCCGGCATCCATTGATCTTGAAGTACAGCATGGAGGATGAAATGCGGTTGAAAGAAATCCACGATGGACTAGCACATTTCGAACTGCGACTGGATCAATGAACGTATCTTCGTACAAAGTAATCACTCCCAGACAGACGAGTCAGAACGAGCTCAGTCTAAGGACTCAAATAGACTCATATTAGCCGTGACTAAAGTTTCCCTTTAAAACATTATAAATTAATTCATCCTTCTCCAGAGGGCGTTATACAGTTTGCTGCTTTGTTGGGCAAAGATATGATCAATGACTGATGTTAAATTTCAGAAGACTAACCAAAAATTTTACGTGCGCTTTTAAGTGGGATGCTTGGCGTAAATGAAATGTTAAAACTGACCAGTCCGAAATATAATCCTCAGTTCTTTTTCTGTACGATAGCGAGTCGGCTGCTGAGAGAACACCTTTTCGCCAACTTTCAAAAAGTCAGTAAGGAATACAGCAACGTTTGGGCAATACGTGTTTCGTTATTTTTAGGTCTGAACGAATGTAACTCTACATTTACATTATATCTGGTCATATACAAACAGTGCTAGACAAGGTTTGGGCAACGTTGCGGTAAAGGACCCCATCTGGCTGACGGTGTATTGTGGGTGTTGTCACATGGGGAGGTTTACGCGTGGCGCAGCCCACCGGGCAGGAAGCTGATGGGATGCAGGAAAATAGAGAAGACGGTTGGTTGCAAAAACAATACTTTCGAGTGAAGTGATGAATGTATACAGGTACAGTATTCAGCTTGATTTTCCGTGGCGTTCCACTTCGAACGAATGTTATCCAACAACCGAGCCTATTCCCTGGCAAACATTTACGTAATCCCTCAATTTACAATCATTTGATCTTCGTTTGCTGTTTCTCCGTTCTTGGATACAACTGCCAGTCATCGGTACTCAACTGGTTTACGCAAATGCATATATCAGCACCCGATACGCAGTCTGCGGACAGCTGATTGGGGTCCTTCATCCTACCGTTACCCAATCCTGATGAAACTACATAGCGCGGACGTGTGTCCTCGCTCTAAAATAAGTGGGAGTTGGCAACTTTATAAGAACAAGATACTCCTTTTTTCAAGCACACTGCAAAGTTGGGTGAATTTGCCAGAAAACACACATAAGGAGTACAGATTTACGCAGTTTTTATACCCCCATTTGATCTTTCATAATCGTTATAAGTTAAATGCAGATATCTAGGCCTTTCGCATTAGTGATTTTGCACGTGAAACTTACCCAGCTGACAGGATACAAGGATTTTTAGAACAGAGCCTACTAGCCTGCTGGAGTAATCTTATATTCTGTCTTTGTCGTTTAGCTTGTACAACTTTTCTCTAGTTATCTTCATGTAAAAGCTCACAGAAGTCTCCAGTCAGTGTCCTCTGAGCTATACTACGTAGGGAACCGAAATAAACTTAACCCCATTTATATGAAGACGACTTTCACCGCAAAAATCGGCGGTGACGAGGCATCGTAGATCTGTGAATAGAAAGCTCATTCTTTGCATCTTCTCATTTAACTTTATTATCCTAGTTTAATGCATGATAAAAACGTCTACTTACTAAGTCAGTATAGCTCTCATGACCATTACATATGAGAGTGGCCCTATCCACTCATAATATTTCGTCTAAGCAAATAGCAAATTCGGCATTTTCCGAGTGCATTATTCAAAACTTTCGTCCATTGATTTGGATCGCTGTCCTTGGCTCTACGTAAGCATCGAGTCATAAGCTATGAGCAGTCCAAATAACTGTTTAACATAATCCAAACTCTCTCATGGCTCAACGGCAACTTTCTGAAGACGGATATGTTGATTTTCCTCGTCAATGGGGTTTGACTACTCTGAAATCACAAGTGGTCTTGGAGTATGTCGACACTTCTCTGCCCTCCAAATTTGCCGCATTGGTATTCCCACGATCCTACGTGCAATAATATGACATTTCGACCGTCCTTGCCTACGATGTCCACTGTTTGCCTTACAGCAAGATGAGAGCAAGAATTGGGACTTGCGGATGAATTAGTTTGCTGTGGTAGTAAACTTGCACAGCATCTACTGCATCCCCTCCTCCCCGGCCCGAGCTCAGTGTCGAGACATAGGCAACAATACCGAAGGCGAGGCAGGGCGCACGTGGCTGGCACGGCCGTGGGCGCACCTAGGCGTACCACCACACCCCTGGTCCGCAGCAGACGCTTGACTAGGACTTGAACCGGCAATTAGTATGCGTAATCATGTGTATTTAGAGTGGGGGCTACATATTGCCATCTTTCTGTGCCACACCTTGCAACAAAGATGTCAAAGCTATTCCTACAGCAAGTATGTTTTGAGCGCATACGAAAATAGGCTGCCGAACGTCCGTCGCATGAGTCGATAGTTAATATTTCCTACATTAGCCAGGTCACTCGGTGGAGGAGTATTAATAATGCAACAGTGGCTAGAGTCAAGTAAGGCCTACCAAAACAGTCCGCAAGTAAGCAATACGACGATTTTATTCATCTACCATCACTAAAATATCATTATATGCCTTTTTTTCAAGGGGATATATGTCAATCTTTTTTTTGCGTAAATTCAAAATCACGATAAACGTTTGGACTCTATCAGAAAAATGCTACGATAAAACCACTTTTTATAGGAAGCCGACTGGAGAACGTTTTTAGTTTGTCCAAGAATACATCAATCACAGACTTCCGTTCTGAAAAACCATGCACTTCCATGATAAAGATTTATTTTTAGACAAGCCTCCGAAGTCAGCCCAGATGGCCATGTGTGGGAAGAACTTCACAGAAAAACCCGCCCAATCAACAACAACAGTCAAGACTGGTCGGCGCCCAATGGTTTGGATCGCCATTAAATTCAGAGAGGGTCCGATTTGGCGGTCAACAACAGAGACCATTAACAGTCTGGTGTAGGTCGACATCGTTCAGGATGCATGCAGCTACAACGGCATTCATGGACGTCGAATGGACACCACAATACTGCAGGATAATGCATCTGTTCACCCTTCAAAGGATGTGTGATAACGATTTACATAAAACGAAAATTCAGTTTTTAGACCGCAATCAGCCCCTCTGTTGGCGACCTGAACTGTATACTTATTTCTGCAAATAGCACGGACCTCAATCCAATCGAAAATCTGTTTGCTATAATAAAATAAGACCAAAAACCATGAAAACGACTTCATATACAAAGGCTAAATTTAGTGCTTGCTCATTATACTGACCAAACTACCACCAATAAAGTTACTGTATTTACGTCCTCTCAACTTACAGAGGTGATCGAAAAAAAATAACATTGAAGAAAGTACTGATATGTTGTATTCCTTTTACTGATTTTCACTATTGTTTCACTATGTCAAAGGTTACTTCAAACTTATGCCTTATATCTGGCCTTAAGCCACTGGCCTGCCTCAAATTTATTTATCGGATTTGGTTATTTTTTCTTAAGTAGCCTGTTTCGTAGTTAATAAATAATATAAAATAAATCAGGCAATGCCCTTTTTAGAGATCTGTCGCTTCTTTAACATTTTATGGTGTTTGGGGATGCAGGGTGGTCAACTGCACTCCATCAGGGTTTTGTTCAGCTCCGTGACCATTCATCTGTTAGGTCAAAAACTGCATATAGTAATTTTATATTACACAAACGAACAACCGTCATATGCGGCCTTTGTCATATAGCAAATACGACCCAAACACTGAGTCATACTAACGTTTCTGCGCCTGCATTATTGTTTCGGATTCATGATTAGTTCGGTAAAAGCGAATTGTGTTTTTCGTTTTTGTTCGCCATTATTCTTGAAGACAAATTCATATTTATCTATTCCACTGTAATGTGCTATTCTGTTACTATTAAAATACCGATTTCTCGAAATCACAAACTGCTTAATGGTAAATTCTAATTTATAGTGGACGTTGCCGCGCTTTGAACGGTATTTTAACTTTAACCAAGCATACTCATTATAATCATCAAGCAGCCAATTGGTTTCGAAACAATAGAAGCTTGTGAAAGTGATGTGTTTTGGATTTTTGTCTTGCTTTAATCGGTGGTTAATTAAACAAATAAACATATGGTACTTAATGGCATAGTAAATTAAATGGATAACCGAAAACGTCATGGGGGCTCCTGGTTCAGGTGGCTAGAGCGTTAGCTGTAATTAAGCCTCCCTCCTACCTGACATGAGTTCGTATCTAACCGAGACGCCGAGTTTTGTACAGTTGGGTCTAAATGAAAGTGAATTAGGTGAATGTTGAAAACATATATTCTGTAGATTTTGATAGAGGAAAGATTTTCGGAAAATTTTACCCAAAAACAAAGTCGAATGACATGAAAGTTTACTGCTTTGCAATCATTTTCAAACGTACACCCGACAGCTCCGATTGAATTACTTTTAGAGAATCAGCTAGCTATAGGGACAGCAGATAATGCTGATGTGTAGCCATTTGCAACCAGGACGTTTTGAAAGACTACCTTTGGGTAATGTTTCGTTATCAGCGATGCTAATTCAGTTTAGAAAAGTAATCTACAGGATTATTGAGTGAGGGTTAGCTTGAATACCTTTTAGTGACTGGCGATGACTAGATGAGTTTTCGGAGCATCCAGCGGCCAAATGCAAGTCACTCAAATCCTGGCTGTTTTAATGCAAGTTGTCATTTATATTCACTAGGCGTCTTTTTATATCTGAAACTATCATTGTTCTCAAAAATATGTTTAGAAAGAAGTCCAGTTCAGAGAAAAGAGCAGACAACTGTTGACAGTCCTCATACTGACAACGAGACTCAGTGATAGTCGCTTTTCAAGAGAATCTGAAAGGTGGATACAGTTTTGTAAGAATCTGGCTTGTTTACATGAATCTATTTACGTTTTTACGACGGCAGCTAAAAACTGAAAACTTAATATTTTTTAGTAACCTCTGTTATAAATGAATTTTCAAGTTCCACTTTGTCACTGCTTTGTGCCTTTCAATTTAAACTCTACTAAGATAGTCGATATCCAAAACAAATTCGACGGTCTTGTTTTTCCATAAGAATATTACCTTATTTCTTAAACTACGCGTGTCAGATTGATTCAGGAAGACAGCATCGTCCATGGCTTGCCTACATAAAAGCCAGTGTTTTACTATGAAAATAATTTTTCTTTTATTTTGTCTTCCACTGTTTCTCCTAAGTTGTTAGACTAGTTTCAGAAAGGTTGAGTTACTGGTTAAGTTTATGTTCACGTTTTGGTTAGCTGAATTTAGAAATGTTGCCTAAAAAATCACGAACCTACAAATTTCTACTAATCTCGCCGTTTCATATAGATCATACAAGTAAGTGTCTAGTTTCAAAACGTGTATAAGTAGCTTCCCAAGTAAATAACATTGTTTTGAAGAACATTACTCAGCAAACCATCTTCTTCATGAACAGCTAGTCAAAAGAACATCTATACACACTTATTAAATTTATGAATAGGTGGAAACAGAGAATGTCACAAAGATTACATACGCCGCACCTGCAGTCGGTGATCTACGATGCACATTTATCCGTACCCGCGTACGCATTCGATTTATGAGCGAAGGTCCGCTGAATTCATTTGCCATTGTAACTAGGATAAACTATGCCATAAATTCAAATATAGAGCAATAGAAATTCTAAACGCCTTTAAGGTATGTCTAAAGACCCCTTTGGGGCTAAAAAGCACGGTTCTTTAGACAAAGGAACTGTGTTTTAAACACGTATGGCAGACGGATTTCCAATTTTTGAGATGAAACAAAGGAAACGACAGGGCAGGGTGGTTCTTAAGACATTACTATGTACCTACAATGAAAAAGGTGAGGCATCGAATGAGGCCTTACTTTTACATGCATCTGAAGTGATAGTCTTACAGCTATGATATGGGGAGAAACTAATTATACTGTGAATTTATCGATAATTAAAGGAAATAAATTTTATGTACTTTAAGAAATAGCGTAAATTATTTTACCAGGAGCGGGCTGTAAATAACGTGCTTCTAGACTGAAAGCAAAGAGCAAAAAGGGATCATAGTCGACATGGCTACTAATCTTTCCGACATTTAACAGGATTTACAACTACACTGCGCAGTCCGCAACCAGCCATTACGTTTGAATGAAGTTTGCTTAATTGGATATACGTTTTGATGATTAGCGTGGAATTGTTCTTTGATTTGTCTTGGGCTTCCGACAAAACCACAATTTCAGACAAACCAAGAATCATGTTTTGCCGGTGTTCAGACTTCATTCAGGGAAACGGCATGAGTACATCCAAAGAATTACATAACCGCATTCGGGGTAATTCGAAGCATTGTTACGCCCGAGGCAAGCCTCCTCTTTTAAAAGCGAATCGTTCTTGTCCACAAGAAAGCTACCCAAAAGGTCCGTGAGGGCCTTTTGATGCTCTTCAGTCCTCAGCGGTCTACGCGATGATTAAAGAAGCAACAGGTGCGCAGTTAGACTAAAATGGCTAACAGAGAGGAGGAACAACGGACAAATGCAGGGTATTTGCTCATTGAGACAATTACCTCTGGACCAATCATTGGTTAATCAGAACCAAACACTTACCATTATTTTCTAGAGGTAATTGCATAACCTGCGCAGTTCTGGTTCGCCCTAACTTTCTTTTCAGCATCCAGCGAGAAATTGTGGGCAAAAGTGCGAATAATGATGTTTTCGGTGTAGTCATTGACTACGAAGCATCGACTTTCGTCGTCGTTTCGTTGAAACTTTCCCTCTCCGTAACCTACACCAGCCAAAGATTTCAAACGAACTACGCACGGCCTGATCCTCCATCTCGATTATACTTGTACTTACCATAGAGACTGTAGAACTAATATTATTTATTTGGATACGGTGCGAATGCATGGGGCCCATAAATACTGTGAAGTGACCGCTTAAAGAAGGAGAAAGGTTAACCTACGTTCAGTTTAAAAACACGGCAGTCGGGTCCTATTTGTGGGGAAAAACAAAAATATCCTGTGTTCTTGTTTTTCCCTGCCATCCAATTATCCTGTTTCCCAAGCTCTGTCCAAAGGAAAAAGAATGCGTGTCAGTTAAGTAAATGTCTATTAGAGACAGAATGTACTTGCGTTTATCTGTTTGTTGCAATTTGTATTTTATCCCGAACTTATATAAGGAACTGCATTTACGCGGGAAAAAACAACGAAGATTAAACACCTGTCCACATGAATACAGCACGGCAAATCAGAGGCGAGACCCAGTCATAAGTAATGCCGATGCCGGCAGTCTAAACGGCTCTCAGAGAGGTCCACCTAGCTTCCGTCGAGACGACACCTAGTAATTAAGTAGGTGTTAAACTTGTCTGCCATCCACCGCGGCACCTTTCACCGAAAGAAGTAGAAAGGTCGATACCGGCGGCCTAGGTATTCTGTACGAATATTAACGTATTCTACCTGCTTCTTCAGCCCTCTTCCGATTAATGCCACTTAATAATTTGCTTAGTGTTAGTACGTTTTTGATAACTAGACCAGTTTACTCAGGCATGCACTGGAAAGTGTTGGTCCGCACAGTCTTACTAGTATATCAGTCTAAGTAGATACTGTCGTCACTAAAAAGATACGGTTGTTTAGGATGAAAAAACAAACATTCCAGTTATGTTGTGCTTTCGCCTGTAATTCTGTACAGATCCTGATATTTCAGATGAATGTACTAAAGCTGTCTAAGATATCTTGTCACTCCATTGCAAGAATTTCGGATAGTGGAACGCACAGTTCTTAGTGCAGACACTTTAATCTGACCTAATTATCGCTGCCTCTCCTATTTACACAAACGCAATTAAAAGATGTTAAGCATTTGAGGTTGGATTTGAGGGATGGATAAAACCATCTAGAATGGTAGAATTCGATTTGCCATAGTGAACAAGCATCCGCACGCGGATGTTTTGGTAAGGATGAGATGGACGGAACGGTACCGAAGACAAATGAATGGTCAATGAATGCATATGCGTAAGCGTGGCAATCCTTATCTAGACCTCTCAGAACGGAGTGGAACAGAAGAGTAACACCATCCAGGGCACGTCGTCTGACTTCATATGTAAATTATGAGGGATTGGAGAAGTTAGAGGACAATGGCATAATGGGATCGAAAGCAATTCGTTCAGCGGGCTTCAGAAATGCGGAGGAGTAAGCAAATGGACGGAAAAATTTAGAATTAAAAGTGGTAGGTTTCTTGGGGAGAGATTTGATCCTAACCATGCGCCAAGCGTCAGAAGTCTTGCACTCCATAAAAGACATGTTAATTAGGTATGTTATGAAAGTGACTATCTGGGAACAAAAGGGTTTGAACAGAAGTGGAGGGACACCAACCCGCCCGGCAGTTGTTGATCCACGACCTGTTGTAACATGTTCCTGCACTGTTGTCAGGTGTACAGGAGAGAATACACACGGAGGTAGGAAAATGTCGTTTGAGGGATGACTGGAGTCATCGGGAGTAGAAATAAAATTTCAATTTAAAGAGTCGACAGCAGCACCAACATGTGCCAGTATTTTTCGTTGACAATGATACGCTTAAGATTTCTTTATAGATCAGCAGACGAAAGAGGAAGTGAGGGAACAGAAGAAGAGGAAATGAGCTGACTAACAAAGAGATCGCCGAGTCCGAAAAGCTCCCTTTTCATTAAAGTGCTAACGTCCTTTAAACTATCACGCTATCTTAGTCTATGAAAGACTTTTTTACGAAGTCTCAGAAAATTGCCATATGGTGAAGAGATTCTTCCAGGTCTAACTATGACATTTCCAAGAAGACAAAAAATACGAAATTTGTCACTAAAAATGCCAAGGGGGGTTGCAACATATCTTGACATTCGACAGTTTAAGAGAAGTTGGGATAATACTTGTTAAAGTACTCTGGGACAAAATAATGTTTTCTGAGGGTGTGTTACGAACACAAATCTTGCTGTCAGATATGGGTGACAATTGGCGCTCAAAAATGGAGAAAGCGCTTGGAAGGCCTAATGACACGGAGTGATTTGAACCGGACAGGGGAGCTCTGAACTTAACAATGAAAAAAATCAGAGTGGTTGATGAGCATGTGATCAAGAGGGACATCAAATTGAGTATTATAGAAGACTAGGTCAGTAAATTCAAAATCATAATGGGGCGAAGGTTTACATTGTACGAATCGCTACATAAGAGAATAAGATGTTTACAAGACAATAAAACTAGCTTTGGTAGGGGGGGCGCCCACCGATCGTTCTTATGGAACTCACTCGTTCCGTTTTGCGCTACGGGCTCTCTCTCGGGCCCAACCAGTAGCCGCACAGCCGCACATGATATAGGTCATAACAAAACTGGTTTTCGCGCAAGAAAGTCGAAAAATCGAGTTAGAACGCTTCCACATGGGGAATGTAGAATATAAATACTAAGAAATACAATTCTTTTGAAATGATTTAACAAACAGGTCTTACATATAAGAGCAGTCACATAGATCAGATTATCAGAATAGTAAAATAAGGGTTAGCAGTTTAAACACCGGTTCTGATTTGCATAAATAACCATTCCTACGCTTCTGCTGCTTGTGATTGTGTGAGGACACTGCTTTTCTTAACAAATGCAGTTAACAGTTTACACTAAATTTAACAGTTGGATTACCAAGATCAGCACATTTTCTAAGGGCGTGTTGGCACATAACTATACCATAGAAAGGCCTTGGGATATCAGATAACCACTGGCGGGTTTAAGATTATTAGTACGATCCCAAATAACTTTTTGAAGACATAGGCCACATATGAAAACTAAAATTACTGGACTCATTGTCCACAGAAATTGGTAAGAGCAATAAAGGAAATTTTTCTCATTGATCTCGCATTCACAAAAACGATAGGGAAATAAAACATTCTTAGGCATCCTCATGAGATTTGGCAGTAAATTTTATAAAACTCAACAAGAATTTACCACCAAGCATTCTAATCTGCCTCGAGGAAGGTCAAAGCTCCTAAAAAATGTCGGAAGAAGATTGCAAGTAGAAGACCCCCTGTGCTCAGTTGGGACCTCGTGATATAAATATACTTTGGGAAAAGTGATGTACTGAAGTTACTGACAATACTCGCTAACTGTCACAGCGAAACTATATGCAGCTTATCAGTCGCCCCCCTCCCCCCAATACAACTCTGATGGGAATCCATATGTCTGGCATCAAATTATTGGCCAAACATGCTTCTGGCTTTTGACTTATCGAGATCTCGACATTGATAATCATAGTTAGTCCCTTAGTCGTCCTAAATACCTTAATGAACAACATAACTTGACTGTTTTTATTTTTCATATTGACCCAACTTTGAAACACTCGGCGCCTCCGTGGGATTCGAACCCACGCAGTAAGGAGAAGGCTTTAGTACAGCCAACGCTCTAACCACTTGAGCTACAAGGCCCCGCCGGACGACTCGAGTTTAATCACATTTGGGTCAAGTTTACCCGCCCAACCTACTGCAACGTCAATTTTACCCATCTTTTGCTGGAAACGTTTATGTGTAGCGCCTCAAGCTTCCTGGCGTATGGCGAGTGATCATTTAAGATTACGGAAATGATGATTTTTTTATGAGTGGGGCCTATAAGTAGACGAAAAATGTAGTTTCAAAGTACGGAAAAGGGCACACTCGTATTAGCGTCAAATACTTGTAATACTGATTAGAGAACGGTTGTGTGATAGATATGTACAACCGTTTCTAATATGATGTAATAAAGAAATGTCGAACGAAATCCGCATAAGTAGGAGTGTCGCGGAAGAAACTCGCGCGGCCCCGCGGGAAAACTAAGCATCATCCATTGTTTAAAAAGTTAAATAAATAGGCATTCTGTGGTACGATAAATCAAATGGTGGCCCTACACAACCATTTCATACTCACTTTTTTCGCCGTAAGGTGGCTTTACCGCCAAAATTGTTATATCCTTCAGACAGCTATCATTGGCAGTCGCAGAACGCATCATAGCTGGGTATTATGACTGGTCTTATTATAAGTTTAGCGTGTCGGGAAGGGATGAGGTAACCACTGAGATAACGTTTTGGGTTTGTCTCCATAAAGCGCGACTCGCAGCAACCACCCTTTGGGTGGCCGCCCGTCGTGCCATTCCGACAGTTTTCCAACCCCGCGCCCTAGTAACTGTCAACGAATCACGTAGGCTCAAAAGAGAGCGCAGACGCCCACTGATGGACACAGTAACGAGCTGTCCCCCACACTCATAAAGTTGGATGCCCAGCATGCCCCTGGGACTTCAGTGCCAAGTCGTTACATATTTCTTTCAAACTTCAGACAAAAAACGTAATTTAAACATTGTTCTCGCAGAATAAATTCAAATGAGGCAAATAAGGGGGAGCACGCAACACTTAACAAGTTCATGTGTTTCGTCAATTCTTGTTGAACTGCTAATGACCGTTGTCTCATTATAGTACTAACTGTTCATGAGTAAACGGCCGACTAAACCAATCGGAGCCTGTCGTGAGCTGGTCGAGCACGATTTGTTGGCCTCTCGACATGATATATGCTTAAAAGTTGCAAACCAAAACAAAACGATTGTTTCAAGTGATCTCATGAAGTAGTTTAGTAGGCTAACAGAAGATGAATTGTTTAAGTGGGGTTTAACATTAAACAAGCTGTAAACCGAAGTTATTTTCCCGCAACTCACATTCAGTTTGCCACAAACGAAAAATAAGTACGATTGAGATTGAAGCTCACTGTTGACCGTTGGTTGCACCGTCTCAAGAGACGACGATCACCCCGTGTCCCAACGGAACGGGCGCAGGATGGTGGCTTGAGTATTAGTTAGCTTGTAGTCAGGTCGATTAGGCAGCACCTACGGCACTCCCTCCCCCACCACCCTCCCTCCCATACCCGATGTCAAGATATTATCACGGAGACGGGGACAGGGTCGAGATAGTGGCGGACAAAGATAAACAGCTCGCCTTTGCATGTCACACAGGACCTGCTTCCCACTGTATGTGCCAGAGTTTCATGGGGTCACTGGCACGCGCATGCGTGAGATTGTCATAGCAGCTACGTTAAGAAAGCGGCAGTGAGTCTGACTCCAAATCCTTCACTCTGCCATTCCACACGCGGCCAAGTTCGACCGTTGAGAACGACGATGTCTACCTTGTGCCCCAGAGTAGGGTGGGGGACAGGGACGGTGACTTGCGTGTGTTTTTTTTAGTGTGGGGTTCCCTTACAAGCATATACCGCACTCTTTCATCCTCATCCACCCGGGCCCGTTGGTGCAAAGAAGTCGGAACCGCCAGAAAGAGGGTCGGCCGCAGTGACTGATTAAACTTAGCAACCCGTCCTCGCTTGTCACACATGCCTCGCCCGCGCACGACGGGTCAGATTTTCACATAAACCAGCAAATGTCTGCTTGGATGCCATCTGAGTGAAAGTGTCACAATGACCACATTAGGGAGGGATAATTTGGGCACAGGTGACTGATAGGGTTAAAATAGACGTCTAATCCTGCCGCCCATAACCTGGCCCCTGAGCAACCCAACAGGTCATCGCACGATGTGGGTGGGAGGCTCTGAGTCCACGTGCGTAAGCATCGAAAAGGCCATAGTAAGAAGGGAGCCATTTGGCCGAATGTTCACTTAACCAGCCGGTTACTCCATGCGCACACGCAATGCCGACGGCAAGGTCTGCCTTGTATCGTCCGTAGTCAACCTTCCAAGCTACGATATTCGGCGCGTCGTGAAATATTTCATCACGTAAGTTTTAATATACGAATGAAGGCGGAAGTCTGAGTTCCCGGTGTATGCATAAGTGAAGAAGAAGAAGAAGAAGAAGAAGGATGATCGAACACCAAACCTTTTGTTTATTGTTTTGAACTTTCGAACTCGTGCAGGAGTCCATCGTCAGAGATAGTAGCAGCAACGAAACAAGCGACAGATATAGGGCTTGTAAGCCAATCGTCTACCGACGGCTCAAGACGCAAGGTATCTGCACAGGGCTCTTACGCAGGCGCCAGATCGATAAATCCATCGACTGAGTTCCCATCCTAGGCCCAGGTCTCGGTCAATTCTCGGCCTGCTATGTTTCCGGCGTAGACGACTATTTTTGGTAGCTCCGAAGTTAAGTTCATGATCCGTTCCGTAGGTGTGGGTGGCCGCATGCGATGATGCGTCGCCTCGTCGCACAGCCAGCTTATGTTCGTGTATGCGCGATCCGAGTATGCGTCCAGCCTGGCCTGTGTAGTAACAAGGACAGTTTTGGCCCGGGATGCGATGCACTACTCCAGATTGCTTCATAGGCTTTAACCGGTCTTTAATTCTTATGACCCTACTGCGCATGGTGGCTTTGGGCGGTGCGCAATTCCAATAAATCAAAAATGAGCTGAAGTTTTGTGGGGATGGAGTCCACAGAGTCGGTGTCATTCTCTTTTTTCCTCTCCAGCGCACTAATCGGCCGTCAGAGCCGACCAGCAATCCGGTGCGTGGGTTGGGTGAAGCAGCTAACAAAACTGCAGGACCACGCCTGCGTGCGCCACACAAGACCTGATTTGCACCAGGTTGCGCCAAATTACACGCCTCTTAGTTACGCGAAAGGTGCTTTTTCCTGTTCTGGTATGGGGCTGGTTCGTATGTGGTGTATAGGCCATTAGAGAAATGTACGGTGATGGGGTTTGATTTAGGGTGTTTTACCAAAAATTTCCATTTAGGCGCATATAGTCGAGTACGCGCAGGAAACGAATGAATGTGTGTGGGGAGTGCGAGTCGTTGAGGCGAGGGCGACTGGTGTGTTGGCGCTCCTGACTCTAGTTCGCCGGTCCCAGTGCGATGTATTCGCGAATGACCGAAATGGCCGATGCGCAGTGAGAACAGACTGAGGTCGAATTTTACATTGCAGGTGGGAGGGGAGTCGCTGGTGGGAGTGATGACTGACGGGGCACCGAGAGTGTTCTCGCCGGCGGAGACGGTGGAAGGGGTCAAGGGGTTTGTTGCAGGGATGATAGTAGTGGCGATGATCGACATCCATGGCGGTGGAGGCGCCGGGCATTAGGAGTGTGAACGACGGTTGGAGCGGTAGTAATAATAGTAGCAGTAGCCGTTGTTGTTGTAGTGATGGTAGTCGCCGTTATGAATGCCATAGGGTTTAGTGCAGGGGTGACGATAGAAGCCTTTGAGGATGGAGAAGGTGGAGCTGTCGGATCGCTTTGCATTAGATCCGACAATGTCCAACGGTGTAGACCTGCACGCGAAATCTTTGTTGGCAGCCCGGACATGTTGGATGGGGCTGGGTGTTGGCATTGTAGGTCCGCGGCACTTGAAACTTGTAAGTGGCTCTTCTGACTTTGTCAGCGGAGATCCGGTTAACTTCGTGGATTGCTACTCCAGTCTTCCCTGCTCTTAGCCAGACCGTCGATCCTCAGCGATTTTTCCAGGTCCCCGGGCTAGTTTGCAAATCTTTGAGGACGATATGTAGAATGTCTTAGTAGTGTCCATTTGCCCTCCTTGTTAGTGAACACCCTAAAGATTTGGCGCAGAATAGTTGTTTTTGTGAGCGTTCGTAATCCATCCGTGTAAGAAGATTGCTTAAGCACAGCTGTACTTCCCGTAGCAAGGCGTGAATGTTGCAGATACTGTGTCGTTTGTCCCAGAGATAGTGCCTTGCCACCTCACTATCAGATTGAGCCTCCCCACCTGTTTCTCTCAGATTGTTCAGGTCTCCGCTTCGTACAGCAGCGTTGTCCAGGGGAAAACATTTCATATTTTGAATTTCGTATTGAGATGGAGACCGTGGCGATGCCAGACGGAGACCAAAGGCCTACCTGGTTGAGGAGATTCGTAGGCAACTTTATCGTCGATTTTAGTGTTCGGTCAAGGTGAATTGCCAAAAAAGACGAACTTATAAGCTATTTTGATTTGAATGCTGTTAATGCTGATGCGAGGGTCGTTAAAGTAAGCGTTGGCGTCGGTTGACACCTCGTGTTATGCCATTCTTGTATTCCTTCCATAGCAGGTCCCATCAGCCTTGCAACTCTGTGGTTTTTTACTCTGACAAAAGCACACGTCCATCAGAGCACTGTAGCATTCTTGATCGAAAACGCCCCGTCTGACTATCCTAACATTAAACATTTTTACAACTTTGCCAAAAGCAAATGTTTTTAGCCTTAAGTGTGGTCACAGGCCACTTCCCTGCACCCCTTCAGTCCCCGAAATACTTTTTATGGCGAGGCCTAACAGTGTGGACTTATGTCCCTATAAAACATTGAAATTCGTTTTATCGAAGATATTCCAAATAAAATCATTGACAGACTTTCGCATTCTGGCCTAAATCTTATTCTTCGCTCTTTGGAAGTAGATGACACGGCTGAATTGCAACAACAACAACTTAATTTAATCGATCAACTTTAGCTTATTAAATGCAACGTCATGGACATTTCACTGACCCTCGGCGTTGCTGGTAAGTCTTACAATCGCTTCTGACTCATTGAAAAGGAGACGGTGCAGCGAGACATGTTCCCTCAACAGCATGAAGATTGGGCTTCACCAGTAAACTTACGAATATTTGCCTTCAGAAATCAGGTAATGCATCAATGTCTCAGTTAGTATTTCTCTTGTGCTGACGCAGGTTTTGCCAGTGTCCATAGAAACCCTGTGGGTCCAATCTTAGGATCCTGTGGGAGGATATCTTACGTGTCCGCCGGGAGAACACGGGGACGGAAAAGCCCTCACGGTGATATAAGTGCTCCTCCGCTGAATTCTACGAAAGGAACGTATTCCCAGGCCAACCCTAACGCCGACTTCAATTCAAACTTACCTATGTCTCAATGCTATCTTAACCCTAATCCTAAACCTACCCCTTAACATTAACGTTGAGACTAACCCTAACGACATTTTCGCTGGAATTTAGCGCAAAGCCACCCGCATTGTAGGACGTCCCCATTCCCCTGTCTTGCGGAGGGAGCCATGCAATCAGTCCTTACAAGATCCTGTAGTTGTAGGCACCTGCCCACTCCGGTTAAGCGTTTCCCATAGTGGTCAGTTCAGCCTTCGTCGTAAATATCTCTGCAGAGGCTGTTACTCGCTCTTCTCTAGAACACTAGATATCGTGCTATATTGCCCCCTTAACATTGCCAAGACCAGTAATTTGAACCATGACCTTTCTGCAGCCTACCAACAGCCTCGAATGTGTCCATTTACACAACACATCGTGCCGCCCCGATCCAGCTTTCGGTCGGGCGCTTTCATTGACAGTTCATTGCCTCCCTCCTAGTTTATGATTATTTACTCTTTAGAATGATTATTTTCACTCCTTTTTGTTGGGTGTTTGTATAGCTCTCAACTGCGACCTAAGTTATTCCTTGAATAAGAAACTACTCCAGCTGTTCTGGTCATAATTTTGGGCAACGCCCAAATGTTACGAGTGCGAACGTCGCAGATTGCATGCAACCTATGCACCATGCCGTCTCTCCGTGCGATTTTGCCCGTAAGACATACGTCGGCCCTTAATTGCAACGTGTCGTTTTTGAATTTGTAATCATTGACAGCGTTCGCAAGCCATTATAGATCCCTTATGCACTATCTAATTGTGTCCTAGCAAACGCAGTCAGGCACTTGAACATAGTCCGCCTGTGTGCATTGAACAGGTTTCCAGTGGTCGCTTGAAGTTGTCCCATGTCGGGTTTCCCACGTCACCTCCAACAAGCAGACCTCCGCCACAGTTCAGGGTGCTTCTCAAAATTTCTGCGCTCCATTAGGCCTCGACAACTTCGAGCATTCTGCTACCCCCATCTCTCCCAAACCACCGTAATTGTCGTCCTGACTTCTGCGAACATGTGGCTCAAGCCGAAGACATCACCGAACCGAGGGCATGATCTTTGTGACCTTCCAGCTGCAAAAAATATGGCAGGAGGCGGAGACTAGTCTTTACACTACCTTGTTAGACTTGACGAAGGCTTCTGACTCAATGAATCGCCCTGGACTTCGAAGAATTATGTTGAAATTCGGCGTTCCGGAGCAACTAACGGAGTCAGTAGGGAGGGATGAAGTAGTCGTGATTGCTGAAACAAGAGCCTTATTCGCCCGACGTTTCAGGTTCGTACTCGAGTTCACCGTCAGAAACAACATCAGATACGGATACTTCATGCATAAGGGTTTACAGTATTTACGTGATATAGTCTGTATGCTGCTGCACACCTATAGAAATGAACGGCACATTCATCAGATATGGTTTTCCTTGGTGAGAAAATTGATTGATAAACGGCATTTCAGTTATTATTAGTTACCCTTTCATCACCCATGTTGTATGTTTGCGTGATGATGACACGACCGCAGCTTGGAAGATGAGTCATTTCTCCGTGTTTGGTCATTCGCGTCCGGAGTAATCTCCCAATTTCTCCCACGCAGTTGCTTTGCCTGCAACTAAAACGGATCCTGTAAATGACTCTTGACGCTTCTTGACGAATCTGTGAGCTTTTTGGACGCCAAAATGGTTGCCTCTGGTCTACGTGCTACTCCAACTCAAATAATGCAAGAAAGCGACTAATAGCCATCGAGACTTTCTCCTCGTACCTAAGAGCTCTCTTAACTTCACGGTTGGCGTGATGTGGTCTCTCATCTACTGTTATTACGCACAGGTGGACAGATTTGCGCGGGTAACCATTTGCTTCGAATACCCCTCGAGGGTATCGTAATTCGGCATCTTCGTCTCATGGTTCACTGCAGCGCGTTTAAGTACGCCTATACAGCGTCCTTGCGCGACAGCGTTTGTGGTTGATCGGGTGGTTGCTGTTGAAGTTCAGTGCGTGTGTCGTATTTATGGCTTTACTGAACACTTTAGTCCTTAGACCACCACAACCTTTGCGGCAGACGAGAACATCAAGAGAGGCCGACTGGTATTTTTCTTCTTTACCGTAACCAGTACATCCAGGAAAACGAAAGTGACAAGTTACTTGACTATCAGCACCTTATCTCGTTTGGCAACAACAAAGGTATTATCCACATACCGAGCACAGAATTTCGGTCTGTGGTGTTCGAAGACCACCGTCTCCAGCCGCCGTAGAACCGCTTTGGTTATAAGTCCCAAAATTGTCGAACCCCTTGATGTGCCTTTCATATGCTTGTCAAAAGGAAGGTTCATCCTAAGGCAGAGCTTCAGGACCTGCAGGGCACTGGCGTGTTCGAGGCAATACTCCATTTCGTCGCATTAAGCTTCGTAGGAGTAGTTCGATGGTCTTGAGCACCAGTTTCTGGAATACAGAAGCAAAGTGGGACGTGACATCAAGAGATACCATGACCTCATTTGGCAGGAGGCTTACCCGTTAAGGTTGCCCAATGAATTATGTTGGGCTAACAGACCGTTGTGTCTGAATCAGCGGTCATAAATTGCAAACGCAGAAACAGCCATTGCCAGTTCGTACGTTGGAATACCCTTTAACGCACGGAAAGAGCCCAAGAAATGGTCGTGGCCCGATTCTGTGGTGCCCCAGGGCACACAAAAAGGGCTCTCCCCTCCTGCTCATCGTGTTGCTTTAAAGGGTAAGCCTCCTGTCAACTGAGGTAATGGTATCTTTTGATGTCACGCCTCTCTTTTCTTCCCTGCCTCAGGAAGTGGCGGTCGATACCACCGAAATACACCGGCAAAGCAAATACGACGAAAAGGAGTCACGAGGATAGATAACGGGTGCCTGCTAAGCTACTGTTCTAGGGTAACTTACCTGGGAGTGGGCTGAGACAGGACCGACAGAAGTCGTCACATGGACGTCTTGAAGATCTCTCTCAAACGGCTGCAAGTCAATCATGAGATCAGAGAGGACACCGCCAACTGTCAGCTGTCATGGCGCACTGCCATAAGGACTTAAGGACTCGAAGACAGCCACTTAGCCGCTGCAAAGGCAAAGCGAGAGGCCTGCATGCTTTAATTGCTTTAGACTAATGACGCTAGCATCTAAAGCCTGCCATGCTGTTCACATTGTCAAAGGACTTTTAGGTCGGTCTCGTTGGATATCTGCGGATCCAATGCAACGGCTATACGACAAACCCGCCTCAAATCTCCCAACAAAGAACCACTAGCAACACTGACAGAGACATTCCTACCGGCCTGCACAGAATTGCCGTCACTGGCGCTACCAACAGAAATGTGGCTTTAGTTCCAACCTCTCACCATTGCAAAACACTTTCGCAATACGCAAAGGCCCGCTCGGTCGCTCGCAAGTCCATCGCACAGTGGACGTTGCACCAGTGCATATAGCCCCCAAATACATTCGTCACACGACTCATTTGATCACAGTGCTTCAGCATATTCAGATACGGTATCGATCTACGCGGCCACATGAGCATACAAGACAGGAGGGATCACTCCAACGTCGAAACAACCAACACAAATCCCACACCCGAAATCGGCTTTAACACCGGCACTACCAATCCCATCACCGTTAGCGTCACCACCGGCACCAGCGCAACAGTCACAGTCCAGTCCTGTCCTCATCGCCGCCTCACATTTGAAGCGGTCTGGTCGGTATCCTGCGGATACATCGCACTAAGACCGGTGCAGGAGTGACAGGGGCCTCAAAATGCATCTGTCGCTTTTTTCTGCCCTGTTAAAATTGTCTCATAGGCCATTTGGGCCACATGCACTTCCATCAAAGTCTTAGGTGATAAACCACAGTCTAGCTACCATCAGCACATTTCGATCTGCCTGTGCAAACATCCCTAAGCTATATATGAACCTATTCCATAACACGCACATGCAAGTAACCCACCTAAAAACCCTTCTGGGGCAAACGTGCAATTTTCGTCGCCATTGCCGTAGTGGCGGATCAAACGTCGCAAGTCAACACACGTAGAGCTCGCTTGCCTGGACAGCATTTTGTCTGGTGTAGCCTGACACATTAAGTTCGAACCATGCCGTGAGTGACGCATTTAGAGGGGTTGTCTAACTCCGTTGGCTACTGCTCCCAATCCCGTTATCAGCTGCTTTACAGGCTCTGACAGTCGGCTGATGCATAAGAGGAGGGAAGAGAGATTGAAGTCAACACCGGGAAATCCATCCCTACGACACATCAGGGCACTCCTCACCGGTAAAAGAACGCATCTTCACAGCTAGCTGCCAACTGTGGCTTAGAATTTTATCAGCTAATGGGATAACTTGGTCCTCGTGGGTGTATTTCGGAGTGACTGGAGGGCTGAGAGTTAGACTGCAGTGATACTTTCTCACTGATCGGTAGCTGCGTCATCCTTGATAAAGACGGCTACATAGAGTGCGTAAAAGTTCGTGTGTAATAAGCATGGACGGGCCGTTCAGCACTGTTAGCCACTGCGCCCACGCCCGCCCTCGGTCGTACCGACCTTGTCTTGGAGGCGGAGCTGGGGGGGGCGGCGGTAGGGGACGCGACACCGCACTAGATGCTGAACAAGTCTGCCTCATTATAAGGTAACTCACGTGCAAGTCGCCAGTGCTTTGCCCACTGCGTGTGGCACATGTTGGAGGTCGTTGTTTACGACGGTCGAGCTGCCACATTAGGCCGGCTTATTTACGATCCCTTCAGCATATACATCCATCCTCTTAGGACCAATCTCAGTTGATTTTTGGTTGAAATACTCCCCGCAGAAGGTAGACATGTGCAGTTTTTTAGAAGTATTTTCAAAAGGTTTGCCTCTCCCGTAAGCTGATGAGTGACGACAGCAGATAGAATTTCTGGAGAACAATAAGCTAATTCGCTAAAGTGACAGTTCGAACGTCGTTACTGGCAATGTTCACCGTATATTCACAGCACGGAGGACACAGAAATAGTGATCTGCCCGTGAATTGGTGTACAGTGATACGGGGCTTGCGCTGCATCCGCCGCATTCATTTCTGCCTCACTTCTCTGGAATCCTTGCTAAGACGGAAGCAAGGAGTGATCACCATTGAGGGCGTCGTGTTGGGTTCGGCAGGTGCTTCAGTGGATACTTTTGCAGAGGCAGCAGGTAGATTTATGTTGTTGTAGCATTGGGTCCAAAGATGTTCGACAGTGCCGATCCTTGCTCAGACTGTACGGTGACGGCATGGACACGTTGACAGTGGTGGAGATAGGTGGTTGAGGGTCAGCGGCGTTTAGGAACCGTAAGTCACCTTTTCGGCTTTAGCGTGGCTATCCGGTTAGTTTCGTAAACAACCGCCGTATCTCCGCTATTCTTCCCTTGGCTGGTAGGGCCTGGATCTTCGGATTCATTTGCACGTCTTTAGGGAGGTGTGCAGGATGTCCTTGTTGCGTCGTTCTTATCCCTCTTTTTGACATGCACCTGTACTGACGTTGCCATAGGAGAGTCGCTCGGGTGGACGCTTGCCATCCATCTTCGTGAGGTGGACGTGTTAAAGACATCCGTTGAGACATTTGAGAAGGATACGAACAGACGTCTTCACGGCAGTGTTCAGCGACCTGATTCCTCAGTGATTGTCATTGAGTTAACGGCTGCCCTTGAGTTTGCAGATGTGTACGATAAAAGTGTCCTTAAAGTACTGAATAACTTATTCTTATTGCTACATCTCCCGGAGGAGCGATTAGTGGATGCAATGTCTTTAGAAACGCATTGTCACATCAACTTTTCCTACATTGACAATAAGACGTTATCTTCAATATTTCAGTATGCTTGTTTTAAACCATTCGTTGTGCCAGCGAACGTTTGCATAAGACCACCACGCAAGACTGGCGTTGAAAGCGAGACTACCTGTGCAGTATGCGCGGATTCAAATAAAAGACGATAGTCGGTAAAATAGTTCGAAAAAGAGTAAACCATGTTAAAAAGACGAATACAATAATTATGGACGAAGATAGCAAGCTACGTCATCCAAAAATATCTGCAAACTAAAATTAGTCATTTTGACTGTCAATCTTCTGATGATTGCGAACCGTTCACCACGAATTTTATTCAAACACAGGAGAATTTGAATACAGGATTTTGCTATTGCTTGCAATCATGACATGCTTTGTTTCATCTTTATTTTTCATTTGTAATTAGGTTATGCATTTTGTGCCGTTCTTGCAGAGAAACGTTTACTATTCCGAAATGCAAGTACCGTCGCCATACGAATCGTTGGTGATTAAACCGTTATACTCGAATGAGTTTCTCACTGTCAAACGTCTGTAATGATTACTTTTTTCTTTGCCTTCTGGCCATGTACGAGCCCTTCTTCTCAGCTCTGCTTGTTGGCAATACTCTTGTCCTCCACGCAACTATCGAAGTTTTCCCCTGCAGCTTGCCGATGTTCGTGGATAAATGCAATTAGGGCGGCTCTGCTCAGGACTGAAACGCCCAACGTTTCAGTCCTTTTTCATTTCCTTGAAGCGATAGTTGTGACGTTTCCCGTATCGTCTGATTGTGAGACTTAACACAAACGCTAGGACGCTTCGTTCGGGAAAGTTTAACCAGCGACAGTTTTCACGCAAATGCTAACCATTTAAGACTGTGAAAATTTATCCTAACTAAATAATTCCTATGGCCTTAAATGAACAATAGGTGGTGTAATATGTCTCATGTTTTCATGCAACAGCGAAATCCCGTGGTCGAATTCTTCTTTGTTTGAATAAAATTCGTGGTGAACGGTTCGCAATCATCAGAAGATTGACAGTCAAAATGACTAATTTTAGTTTGCAGATATTTTTGAATGACGTAGCTTGCTATCTTCGTCCATAATTATTGCATTCGTCTTTTTAACATGGTTTACTCTTTTTCGAACTATTTTACCGACTATCGTCTGTTATTTGAATCCGCGCATACTGCACAGGTAGTCTCGCTTTCAACGCCAGTATTGCGTGGTGGTCTTATGCAACCGTTGTCTGGAACAAGGAATGGTTTAAAACAAGCATACTGAAATATTGAAGATAACGTCTTATTGTCAATGTAGGAAAAGTTGATGTGACAATGCGCTTCTAAAGACATTGTATCCACGCATAATAAGTCGACAAAACGTGAGATGTTACCGAACAAAAACACTGAAGTTTATGCGGCAAGAGCGTCCTTATCACTTTAATTCGTGACTGTACTCAAGCCCGATTCAAGGTCACATGGGCAATTGGAGATTGTCTGATTTTTCATCGTGGTAACCAATAGCGATTATAGCGATGTATTTGACACGAAGAGGGCCATTCAGCCACTGTGGATCATCAGTGTGAAGTAAACAAAGGCAACGGGTAAGGTTTGGTTGTGTCACCCCACTAGGTTTAATATACACAACTAACTACGATGTTTATTTTGGTAGGCCTTGTTTAATGTATCATTTCTTAGCCACAGGAGGTCACCCAGTGAATTTCACATAGCAGACTGATATAACCACAAGCACCGAGTTGTTTCAGTATGAAGTTTTTAGTAATAAATTATTTGGCGTGATTTGGCTTACGGTTTTCGCCTCCCTCTCCGTAGTCCGGTTCTTCTAAAAGAGTAGCTACACTTTTTGTGTCATGGCTGTACTCATAATGTAGCGCACGCTGTAAGGATCGTCGGCTCCGTTTTCGTTTGCGCTGCCTCGATTAGAGCACAGACGCTCGGCTTCCTCGACATCTGCAAACAATTTCTGTTATCGGAAGTGTACGCCTTGACTCATTTACTTCTTCGGAAAGACTAGCTTAACCTTCTTGTACCATGTTGGCAAGCACCAAACAACGAGTGTTGCGATGGTCTTCGTGCGTTTTGGTTAAGGTAAAAACGTTTTGCTTCCACGATATTTCCGAATGGTCGCCGTTGTTGAACGCGTACGTCGTGACTTATTTAGTTCTTCAAGAATACTTGTGCGTAGTCCCTCGTATAGCCAGTAATAAGACAGTGAAATTCAGCCGAGTTTATTTATAAAAATTTATTTATAAATAGTCTTTAAATTGCGTCCAGGAAGGTGCCCTTTAGGTTCACTGTTTGGAAAGCTGTTTACACAATGTGTCGGGTATATTACCCACACTTGCTCTAGGCCAATGCTATCTAGATCAAACCGTAGACGGTGTTAAACTCCGTCTACATGGGTCCATATTGCCCGATTGACACCGGAACCCCTAGGTCTTCCCGCCTTCGACATCGGCCGCAGCGGAACACATATCCGTAGGTGTGTGGCCTCATTACTTGCTGACGCAGTTGACGTCTAAATTAGATATAAGTCATCTTGTGTGACAGTATTCTACCACCTTCTTCGAGTTTATAGCTTTGGTTATTTCTTCCACTCTGATCAGAAAGTCGACTTGTGGATGTTTGACCTTTCTGCGACCTGGAGCGGATTGTTTGTATTTGAAACGGACAAAATCAACCATTATCACCTATATTGTTCTTAAATGCATTTCATTATTACACATAAACTTTACAGTAGTCAGCTGCGGAAGGGAAAATTTAATCGAGAACCTTAGTCTTTGTTCGGACAGTTGGTTTCGTTCAGTCTCCTGCGCAAGCATATATTGTGGTAGTTGTTTTGCAACAGTCTGATTACTTTGGATTGGAGTTTGAAATTTTATCGAGTGTGACCGAAGGTTATTTCTTGGCTGCAACAGACAGTCAAAACCGTAAATTAAGTGCGTAAGCCAGTACATCAGTGGACGTTGTGTGTTTGATGTTTGGGCAGAAACAGTAGCTAGGATTCAGACGTGAACAAATATTCTGAGAGTGCGCACTACCCAGTGCATTATCCTGCGTTGGCCTGCTAACGATGAATTTATACGTTCAGGATGTATTTACAAAATTTCTAGAAACATATCTCAAACAACTCACAATAAAGTAACTCTTTTTGGACAGAAGCAATAGATTTATCAATGCAGTCTTGGCTAAGAGTAACTTTGGGGTCCGTTTAAGCTATCCGGAAAACAAATTTCATCGAGCGCTTAACACCATCAAAAATCAAATTTAATCACAGGGAACTATAAATAACCTGTTTAGCAATCTGCATCGAGTCCTGCCTCGGAGTTGTACAGATACTATCTTAAGCTAGCCTTCCTGGTGACACTCGTAATTTCAATAACACCTCAAAAGCTCGTCGATAAACTGCGTCTTCAGAACCATGAGAAATACTGAAAAAATGATATTTTATAATTTTCGTAAGTCAACTTTCATTAAATACTACGGATGCATGCTATGTTATCTGGGTCTGCTAATAATACAGCGCATTTTAAAGGTTTTACTTCTTTTCGTCTTCTACCAAGTTTGTCTCGGTTATTTATGACTTAATCCACTTTAAATAATCGTTTGAAATGCGATATTTGTTTCTTTTACTGCATTGTCGTGAAGTATGTCAGACAATAACAACTGCCTCTCCCTGTCTAGACAACCAAAATGCAATCTGTGCGACATTCGGCCAAGAGAAAAACATGAACGTATTATGAAATTTCATTCAACAGGCTCCTTGCTGTGAAAACAGTCCGTAATTGCTCGCAGGCAGAAAGCAAATGCCTTCAAATATGACTCCCGCTTACAATTTGTAATACAGCACGGAAGCGGTTTTTTCGGTAAAGCCAAACAGAATACATAAATCAAAAGAGGATTGCCGCTGAAGTTCGACAACCAGGAATGGTTATCTTTTTTGCGCAGATGTCATGATTAGTTACCGATTCTGCACGGAAACGCGATAGTGCTTGTGCTTTGTCCTGCAGTCAGACCAGAAGGGAAAACGTCACTAACCACCGCTTCCAGGAACATAAATGTCTTCTACCCTGAAAAACACTTTAACCTCTGAGAAATTAAGTTAGTTCTTAAAGGAATGCGGTAAACTCGAGAAGAAAGCATTTTCGACGGACTAAAGTCTCTCGTTTATTTAATTTAAATCAGGTTAACATCGGAGATGACTCAGCGTATGAAATACAACCAGGTCCATGATGAATTTATTCGGTTATTTAGTTTGGTTTTTGTGGTTCGTATCTACATAAAGTTGCAATACAGTCCCTAATGAGATTAATCTCAGGAGCTATGCTCGTAAGACATAGTATTTCACGTTAAGCTAGTTATTCTTTCACATCCTATGGTGAGTAGACGGTCCACATACTGAAGACCAGTGTTCGCACTTCCTTTCATAATGCGCTCCTTCCTGATGTAAATAAATCTCTGCGGAGTAGACCTTAGACTGCCAGCTCAGATTATGTGCCCTTCAACGGAACAGTGCATAGTCGGGCAGTAGACATAGGTTCACATTACCATCTAAATATGTCTATGGCCCAATAAATTATATCTGGCCATAATGTGTTAGGACACAAATCTATGCTTTCGAGGACCCGCTGGTTCTTTTTTACAAAATATTTGATGTTGTAGACGAAGATGTTTAGAAAAAAACATGTTCAGTTCGAAAAAAAATAAAAAAAATTGCGGGACTGTAAACCGGATTTGTCCATTCCAGGCTCGCTTGTTTTTGTCAGAACAAGCCTCTGTTGCTGTTTATTCTTAGCCGCCTGCGCAGGATCCCGACGCCACTGCAAGACAAAACTGAACCTTCCGTAATCTAGTCTGAAATCTGTGTTGATCAAAAAACACTAGTTTATGTACCTTCGAACAAAAACACACCACTAGACGCAAATAAGGCTTGGAACACAGACTTGTCCTCTTGGGCCACTATAAAGACCTCTGTTTTTATCATTGGAGACGTCAAGACAAGATACTAATGCAAGAGTGTCCCAGAGAGCAGTAGAGCTACCACACATGCCACGGAAACCATTGCAAAGTGTTGCTAGGGAAATGGGATTACGGGCAACGGTAGTGACACAGAACACCTCGGGACCGAGGCTGTTGAAAGTTCCCTCTAGGATGATCACCACCCGGACAAATTCTTCCAACAGGCTTTTGCGCATGTATGTTTCTTCGCATTCTTCGTCTAGGTAGATGTATGCTTTTTGGACTCACATAAGCTCCCCGTTTTATAGGTTTTTCATGCCAATTCCTCAGGTATAATCAAAAGACAACAAGGATTCCCCTGATATTCCAAGGGGTAATCCTCACTGTTAGTTTCCAAGGACAGGAGTCATACAGAGGATGGAGTGCCGACAAATGCTCCCTTCTATAAACATACTATTAGTCGCTAGGTTCTAGACTAAGTCCTAATGTACATTGATTAGAGCACGCTCCGTGACATAATCTGTGGTCATCCTCCCAACATACGGCACGGCATAATATACCCTCGCAGGGAGCACTGTCGATTTTAGTTTCTGCCTAGTCTGTGATGCACTTTCTGCAGTCTTTATCTCCTTGTTGAAAGTACTGACTAGAGCTTTCAAGGATGTCACCCCTTTTTTCTATCGCTTTCCACATCATCGACCTCCTGGAATGTTCTTATTTTAGTCAACTGTTCAAGACGTTAAAAGCGGTGTTGAGGTCAAATGTGCCGGTATCGAAATATACCGCCTAACATTTTAAACCGTGATCACCAAACTGCCCTGACTTAGAATGATAGCACCTTCAAAGTCTAAATTATGGCCGCTATTTTTATGCAAGTTACATGCTGGCCTGTCACTGCGGTGGTTCATTTGGATGAATTTCGTAATTTTTGCCGGATAAGTGACAGCTCAATTCCCTAAAGCAAATTTTGCGCTTGCACGCCTTCTTATACTTCTATGTCCAGTTTAACACTGTGAAGTAATGTATCTATTTTTGTTCCATGCTTATACTATCGCACTCTACTGAGACTCAAGTGGATGGTTTTTAGGTAATGCAGTATACCATCAGGGCATTTTCCTTGATTTGTATTTAAAGTTGAAAGTAATATGGATCAACCAGAAGTCTTTGTCAATATTTTCCACCATTGTACTTCAGACACACCTTTTGAAAAATATCAAAACATTCATAGATTTCTCGCTAAAATGATTGAAAATGTGCGAAAAATGTTTACAGTGCTTTTTGTCGACAGAGTTATTTCCGTTTAATAAGCTGGGATATGTGATCGCCGGTCCTATAAGTATGTCTGCAGACAGCCAAGTGCTTCACAAATATTCGGATCCTGAAAATGGAAAAAATGATATCGGTGGGCATATTTTGATAATCATTTTTGAGAAACCTCATAAATAATGAACATAGAGGATAAAGAATTATCGTGAGGTAGTCCTTACATTCTGGCAGGCCTGCATAAACTCATCCGGCGTAAGAATGCCGTCCTGATTGAGATCCAGCCTCTGCAAGATGTATAAATTATATAGTTAAGCATAATCATATTAAAATGTGTCCTCATGATGACCTTCCTTATGACTAAACTGCAAATAAATTACAATTTCTGTTAGATTTTTAAAACAGGGGTCTGCGAGAAAATGTGTTAGGACTGCTTGTTCCTGCATGTGTTTTCCACGTTTTACTGTTGATTAAGCTATTCATGCCTACTTGCCGTTTTGTTAATGCGAGTGGCTAACGCCATTATAATCTAGGGGCATTTGTATGACAAAATATGTGCAATTTTCAGGTCATAGAGAACTTCTTTCCTTAGTTAAACTAACTTTTATCGTTACTTAGAAAGCCAGATAGGGGCTTACGTTTCAAAAATTTTTAATTTACATCTTAAACGTCATAATAGTGAAATTAAAATAAATACTCCTCTAGTTTCGGTGTTCTATTGTGAGTAAACAAGAAACTAGATTACATTTTTGACACTAAAGTAAAGTTATCGCTTTTACATAAATTATAAAACTTAGTTAACTTGTTTTGCATCACAAACCTTTCTTTTTTCAAGAACTTACCAGTTGCGTATGCCCTTAAAACGCTTTAATAGACGTCGTTGTATTCCATAAGAATGCAGCTAACGTCAACAGAAAATCGTAAACAGAGCCACTAGAAGGTTTTGACCAGTCTACATTTTCTGAGAGTTCTTGAAGATAACGTCAGTATTCAGTCATATGCAGGCTTAAAAACTTGCGCCGCTAAACGAGCCATCAAACAATCTACTTTTACATGTATGTTATATTCAATCTTGGTGCTTGTAATGCACACTCTTGTTTTAATTCTTTGGGAAAAGAGAATGCAAGAGCACCAAAATCGTTAGCTGAAACAAGAAAACTATGCCGTTTTTTTCTATTTTTAAACCGGAGACAGTGGAGCATTAAAAACATAAAATGAATTTCAGATTTTTGGATTTAGCACCTGATTTAAATTACTCTTGTGAAATTAAATTCATAAATTTATTTTGTTTAGTTAAGCAGAGAAGCAATTTGTTCTCTCTTTCCAAAAACTTCCAGACCCCTTGCGTGTCCTTCCGCTGAAAATGGAGGCAGTTAAACTTTCGATGAAATTTAAGTAGTCACTTCAAATCCTAGTCACAGGTCCCTTGATGGGGCCTTTAAATCTCGATTTCTCAAACGACTGTGAATGTCATTGTTAAACCCCTTTAGCAAACAACATACTACACTGATGCATTAGATAGTGTAAAGATCTTTGCGCGAAAAATTTTGACACGACCCCCAAGAAAACGCATATTTCCAGTTTATTCTTGAGAGAATGAGCTTTACACCGTTATCACTAGGTTGATAAAATTTTTTACCTGAAATACGCTTTCCATGTGATCCTTCAGCGTGTTGTCATCGTACGGCGGATCTGTATGTTTGCCGAGTAAATCGTAAATTGAGTGAATCACTTTGAGCATTTCCGTTCTAGTAATAACACCATCTCCGTCGATGTCGTAGAGATGAAAAATCCACATGAGTTTCGTATTTGTGGAACCGTGTATGAGAGATGAAAGGCATCGAACCAGTTGCTGAAACAGAAGACGAGTAGAAAGGCCCTTACTCTTGTGTACTTAGCAGTAGGGCAGCATAAGCGGCATTTACACCTCTCAGTCGTTTAAGTTAATCAGACAAAGGAAACACGTTATTAGCGTCCTTTCGGAGAACCCGGCCGAAATAGAAGCATGCGATCGATATTTAAATATCTTAGGCTCCCTTGTATGCTGAAATGAGTGACAAAAAACCGGGGGTTTTGAGAGCATTAACTTACGACAAAAAGGCCTTGAGGTGACACAAGGATATATGTATCCCCTCCAACTACTTTCCTACGAAGTGTCTTCTTGTGCACCAAAACAACCATATGGCGCAAAGACAATTTATTCCCTCATACTTATTTAACGAAATCATGCTTCACTTCCTCACGTTTACCTTTAAGCACAATTCTTCTATTACCGATGGTCTTGCGTCATAGATCAAAAAAGAATACACGTATTTGTGTCCGATCAGCCCTGGCATAGTAGTTGAACGTATAAAAGGCTAAGAACGGTTGGAGTTAGTAAAATGAAAGACGTTTAATTTTTTATGAAACTTTTCGATTTGTAGAATCCGTAAACCATACGCAGCAACCCATCAATTTAAAGGAAGGTTGTGTGAGGTACAGCAGGACACTTCGCTATTATTACTAACGACGAAGAAGCCGAAGAATTGTCTCCATGAATTATCTCCATCCGAAGATCAAATTCACAATGGAAAAGAAAAAGCGTAAAAAGTTATCTTTCCCTGACGTTCTCGTAACTAGACCGGAAGATGGCTCAATAGGGCGATCGGTTCTCCACAAGGATACGTGGAAAGAACAATATATACACTTCTTGAACTTTGTACCGA
>CACRXP010000095.1:1197614-1266281 GCA_902702965.1 Spirometra erinaceieuropaei
TACGGTAAAAGGATGTCTTGCTATTTCACGCCACGTCATATTGTTTAACGAATTCGCGCGCACTCGTGGATGCAAGTACACTGACCGAACGCAAAGGCAATTAGCAGCCAGGTCAGTTGAGCACCTGCCTAAATGGCTTCTAAAGCAGGAGAATAAAATTCCCCGGTCTTCTATCACAAAGCACCTCCAGAAAGCGGCCATTCGGTTGACCCCAAAACATCTTTTCGAGCATTAGTCCGGACACCAACTACTCGAATACTGCGCCACTTTGAGGCAGCCTACATACGGCGAGAGAAACCCGACACATACCAATTGTAAGGCCATGTGGTCAAACTTAGCTTGCTCTGGTAAGTCTGAGCCATCTGATTTGCGCAATCTCTCTGTGTGTTAATCTCCCGTTTTCTTTCCTATGTTGCGTTTTCAAATTACCACTTTATTATTTAGTCTGCGTGCAGTATACGATGATCTTGCTGTTTTGTATTGATTTTCTCTGTAGAAGTTCAAATCTCTATTTCGTTCTCATTTGTTACCTGTGTTATGCAACGACAGGCTGTAATTGGGAAGCAACCGCGAAATTTACTGGTCCCAGTAAATTCTGCTGTCTACGCTTGCCTTAAACTGAGTAAGAATCTGTAAGAACTTCCTTGTGGTTTGTTGTCTACCCTCATCGTCGGGAACATCACATATGCGTTCTTTACTGCTCTGATTCAATTGGCAATGGCTTTTTGTGTGTGCGGCCAAAATTTAAAGTACACAGTTACGCAACTGTCAATGACAGCGTGTTTGTCTTATTTGTTTAACTACTTAGTTCCCTCGGTCGTATACCGCCTTGCATAAGTTTGCACTATTCGACTATTTATTCGTAACTGAAGGACGTACGGAAGAACTATTCTGACAGCACATGTAAGTCAACAACTCCTTTAAATGCCTGAACGATCTTTCTTTTCTGTGCTTCCGTATACAGATGAAGCAGGTTTTTGGGCGAAACATCTGCTGTCAGAAAATGTTTTGCCATCATGAATGAACATCAGTGCGCGTTAGCCTTTTCGTATGTTGCTTAACTGATCATGGTGTGTTTTAGCTTTTGGTCTGCTGTAAGTTACAAGACAGCCAAATTGCGAGAAGCAAGGCAAAGTTGGGTCGTTCTAGATATTTTTGTTACATTAGCATTATTTAAGCAGTCAGCATTTATTAACAATCATTTAAGTGGATTCAGCATCATTATTCAAATTTTGTCCTCATGGCGAAAAATGAAGACATGCAAATACCTTCAGATTACATATTATTTCCTGTCGGCCTCGTAATTAGTCGCTCATGAACACTCCAAGCTTGAAGTGTGTAACTGAAACAGCATCCTTATGAGATTCGCTTGGTTGAAAAAATCGGTTATTTTGCAATGCTGCGACAGCTCAAAGACATAGCACCCAGCGCAAATTGGGAAGACCGGCACTCCAACACTTTGCATCTGTCTTAATTTCATGTATCTTAGTTTATCTTCGAATAAGGTTATTAAGTATGGGATATATTTAATGGTCAACATTCCTCACTGTGGTAAAGAACCTGCTGCTTTCTTAGCTGTATGACCTAATTTCTAGTCTCTGTTAAAACAAACGTGTAATAGGCTGAACTTAAGCATCTGTTCTGTCTGTGTCATAGGAATGTATTTTACTGAAAATTAATTCCATGAATAACTTAAAATTCAGTGCACCGCAGCAAACTCGGAAATAGGACGATAGAGTGTGGACTAACCAAGAAATAACCTCACTGAAAGTCATTCATTTGAATGTCGTAAAATTTATACTCCGTTCACAAAAAATCAATGCTCTAGCTCGAAATGGAAAACCCATCGCGCATTAACATTTTAACTCAAATGTAGCTGAGAATAAAAGCTTCGTCACTGTGAGGCCTTCGAATTTTTCCAGACACCAGTTGGCAAGCTTAAAGTATGTCCTTTGTTACAAACCCTCTTAAACGCTGTCCGAGGTTTAATATGAATGCTCGAGCTCATATCCATCAGTTTTACTTATTTTTATATTGTACAGCTAGTCCAAATGTCTAGTGTTTACACTTAGTAGACCATAATTTTCATGGTCAATACAAATGTCAGGCGACTGACTTTATTTTTGGCGTCCTAAATATAATTTTCTTATTTAAATTTTAAGGTAGGCGCAGCCCCCCTCCCCTTTTATAATCATACCTCAAATGAAAGTTTGCCCATGTTGCAGTGGTCAAAAGTTCTGAATACGAAGTGGGCATACATGCTGGCATCTGAAAAGGAAAAAAATTCATATTGATATTCGACAATGACAGAACATAGATGACTGCCCTGCGTCTGGTAGGATAAAGAGTTTTCGCTTGTTAGCACAGCTCGATTTATGGCAATGGCTAATGACGGCGGTGGAGTCAGAATAAGATCTATTTGCTCTGTCTCGAAAGAATATATAGGTCGATAATGCAACGTTTAGCTCCATAGATCAGCAAAGATTTTTAGTTTTAATGAATTCAGATAAAATACATTCATAATTTCTAACTCCATGTAAAACGTCCCAGCCACAATACCTCACCGAAATTATCCAGTCTCCGAGTTAAGATTTTTGTTCATTTCTGAGTATGTACTAAAAATACTTCATACTACAGCATTTTCTGCTCTCCATGAAACTAAAATAATTATATGTTCCCAAATATTGAAACTTTCTGTTTAAAAAGAAGTGCTCCACTTTACGAGCGACACTTTTGTACATGCAGAAGATATTACATAGCCATACTGAGTGGCCAAGTAGTTTAAAAGCTAATTGATATTTACTTTAAAGACGATGTGCGAGACAACTGTGTCAGGTAACTCTCTTGATTCACATATTCAGACGTCTTCATCTTCCACAAAAAGCTAACGAATTCAAAGCCATATACAACTATCTTTGCAATGCGTAAATGAGCTACATTTAAGTGTTTTATTGCTGTGAAGAAAAAAATAGATCAACATTTTTATGTGACTGTTTGGAAAATGTGTGCATTTCGGATTAACTTGTGTGCCAGCATTCCAGCCATTTTTCATCTAGTGTTCACAGAATTTATTATCGAACGGGCACAAGAACGTTATGTCCATGTAAAGGTCCCGATGGTTTTTTGGAAAATTGGCACGTTATGTTTCCTTTATCTGCTAACTCTTGACGTCTTTAACTGCTTATCTGTACGCCAAATTCAAACGACGCTAACCGTAATAAAGTGTCTGGCCTTTTTGTTAGAGTTAGGAGCACTAGCCAAGATGATTATAGTTAACATATCTCGGTTTCTTGCTCAAAATACTGCAAAATATCTTTCGATTAAGTGGGTGCTAATCATAAAAGTGTAATTAAACAAGAAACATGATACATTTTATTACTTTGCACCGGTTTATTCAATTATTTTGCATCTTATAACAAAATTCAAGAGCCAATTATGAGCCTAAAGAGTACTCAACATTTGTACCGTGTATCATGCAGAGTTTTACGTCTAAGAGTTAGTATAAGTGTTCTCAGTAAGTGCATAAAAACTTAACAGTTAAAACAGGTGCTTAAAGGCAGTTGGTACACTCATGCTGTCAGTGTGTAAATTCTTTTAGCCGCTCATAGTATTCAAGGTAAATTTTCAAATTAGACATCCAAACAGCAGTTTTGGTCCCATATCTCAGGAGGCATCTGGACCAATCCTTCCGTCTTTGCTAAGAACTGTTCTCAAGGATAAGTAATAGATGCGATCACTGGGACGTCAGGAAAATAAGGCTCTTGTTCCAGCGATCGCTTCTACTTATTGTTATCTATTTCCTAGAACTCGCATCTTCAATTATATCGGTTTTAAAGGAGCCTAGCGAAGCAGTTATTGCGCTTTGTATATAGTTCCAGTCGATGTTTTTCGTTTGCCCTTAATCCTATAAAATCTTGTCAAAATACAGGGGAAGTATGCGAGATATTTAGTCTTCTGATGAGATTTTTTGCTTATGCCGTGAAGTTCCTCACTGCAATAATGTCTGTATTAGTTTCCAGCTCGTGGTAGTCACTAGTTTTGGCTGAAGTTTAACATTTTAGGACTTTCATTCGGACCCATATTATAAAGTACAACCAGTATTTTTGTGTATTTTGCAGCTATAAGATGCAACTTATTAAAAAAGGATGTGCCTTTATCGTTTGCTATAACTGCGAAAAGCAATGACAGCAAAATTGAAAATTGGCTTGTCTTAGCCCTCTTCCAAATAGATACAGTTTTCCGTTTTTTCCCATATTCTGACTGACTACGGCCCGCTAGATCTTTATAAATTACTCTTCTGACGATTGCCTACGTTCACAGAGACGATTTTTAAGTGCACACGTTTTCCAGATAATTGCTTGTGTACAGTAGTGGCACTGTTATTTTGTCGACGGACAAAATGTCATAGATGAAAATAAAAGGCAGAGTGTGGTTCACCGCACACAAAGAAAGAAAACGTTTTTTATCGGTATTAAAACACTTTCTAGGGTTTGATCAATAAAGATGCTGATCCTGATGTCCAAAATGAGCTTATGTGGGGTTTTTCCTACCATACAATAAAAAAATATTTTAGACTACATAGAGTACCAGAATTCTAAACTGTATTTTTAACTAGAAAGTAATACCTATGTGGGGTTCTAATGTTGGTTATCCTGCAATGTAATCCCGAGGTATTTTAGTCACGCCAGCGATTGACACTTTATTAAGAGTTATATGTTCGACCCTAATTTAAATGATAGGAAAGCGAAGTTAAATTCATGTTCTGCTGGAACCAAGTTTATTCCTTTGACATGAACGCTCCCCCTGTTTTTTATGTCAGCCAAATGGATAATGCCAGCGAAAAGGTTTGATTTTCTCCCCTGATATGCAATGTTTGTCAGACAACTGAATTAACGCTCACATGAATTAAGAGGATTTAAACACACAGCATAACCCGGTATCTTTCAGTCAACGGAGCTCTTATTCCTAGTTCTCAGAGTTAATCGCCTGTTTAAATAAGTTTTCAAGTCTGTAGGCTTTTTATCCAAGGGCACACATTTTCGGCTCTCTAGCAACCGTTGCTGAGCTCGCATGTCTGCATTAAACTTCAAATAACACCGCAATTATTTCAGAAGAGCTTTTAACTATCGAGTGATTAATCTGTACGGTGGACACTTTGGTCCAAGATGCCTGACAAATAGGAAAATAGCATTTTGTCAAGTAATGAGCATGTCCTACTCATGTAAACGGACCGTTATAAGAAATGGTCTGAAACAAGTTTCCAAATTTAAGTAATGACTTTAAAAAATTCAAGAAATGATTATTTGTTAATGGCTGCAAGAAAAAAACTTTGTGAAATATCTTACCGCCTTGTGGAAAGAACTTTCCGTAGATTACTTTGAAAACGTCTTCAGTTAGCTGCCCAGTAGGACAATCCTTTAAATGAAAGGTTATTTTCTAAGTATACTAAACGTTCGCGAATGGAAACTAGCAATGTACATAACACGACAAGCAAATGCACTAAAGAAACAAGCAAATTATTAGGTTGACACGTCATTGTTCTAATCTAGTTTTTTTAATGAATTAATCCATGCTCTAAATATATTTGCTTGCATATTACATAAATACTTCGCAAATCTCAGAATTTTCTTTTAGGCCCTAAGAAAAATGACGCAATTAAACAGGATTCCAGCAAGTTCGCTTTACTTCAATCTGTCTTTTTTCCTGCACAGGGATTTTATAAAGTTTGATTACACTTTACAGTTTTTGTATTTATTTGGGTGTTTGAAACCATGTTGCCTATTTAGCTCGCTTACCTGTTTGAAGCCTCGATATATAATCTGCAGTTCTCTTCTTGTGAATTGTGTGCATTTGAGCAGTGTCTGTATGCCAACGGGCTTCTGGCGAAAATAATTTGCCTCGACATCCTCTAAGTCGGTGTCTATAAAATTATTGAAAATATGCACATGGTACATGTACACAAAGTAGGAAGTGGTGGGGTAGAACACAAATTTAGGCAACAGTGGCAATTTAATGTCAACATCATTAAAAATAGTGTAGATCATTAAAAATCAAAACATTTGATTGCATGAAAAGCAGTTACCACTTCTTTTTCGCGTCTTTTCCCTCCAGCTTAAAATGGCCGAATGAAATCCTCCCTTCGTTATAAATGGCATGTGACCGAAGATTTACTAATTCGTAAATGTTAGGAAGGAATAAATGTGAACACCGCAGGCATAATTTCTGCATTGATAAAGCTGAGCCAATACACGAGCTCCTTTAAAAACTATCCACTCTGACATTCACGCCAATGAAACCGTAAAAAGAAGCTGGAGTTATTCCATTGGTCTTTCTAACTGCCAATGCCAAACACGAATTAAGTGCACTGAGTTTTCAGTGCGTTCTCGAAGCCGTTCTTCAACGCACCTACAAGCACAGTCTGCTATATTAATTGGTTTGATTTGCTCGACGGGAACGATATCATATAGAAAGAGGAAATATCATGTAGGGATTTACTTAGTTTTCTTTCCGAAGGATTCCCCTGTTGGCAGTATTGTTGTTGTTAAAAAAGAGGGTTTCTTTAGAATGCTGGTATTATCGTTAAAAATTATAATGTTCATCATTACAGTACACAAGGCCAGCCTAATAGAAACTCATGCTAGCTCTACAGTGCAGAGTTACATAAATACTTAAGGAAGGGGAAATTTCAAGACGTTATTCTGTGCCGAATGTGACACACAGCTTCACTAGGAGACCGAGTAATATGATATAGCAGGTTTAGGTGTTCATTAAATTAAATGTCAATGTCAGAAAGTTTGTGTGTCACCTAAATGGCACTTTCTATTTAACGACTCTCAAAAACCAAGAAAATCCAGTTAGATACCATCTACTTAATGGATAATTATTTGAAGGCGAGAAGAAAGAAGTTACGTGTCAAAAATGTCTTATCGTTTTAGATTTTTAGAACCCCTTGGAGAATTCGTGATAAGACGGATATTTGAAGCAATTTCTCCTAGGTTCGAAGCTAAAACGCGCGCACACATCAAGAGTTATGGATGCCAACAAGTTTTGGGATGGCTTACCAACCGCAACCCATCGATGTATAACACAGAGAACAAATAAGAAACATACAGTAATTTGAATTTGCAGAGAAAAATGAATACAAAACAGCAAGGTTATTGGTTATTGTCCACAGACAATTCTGTGAAACGGGTAACTTACAAACGGAATTAAGGAGGGAAAAAATTGGGAAAGTTAGCACACAAAAAGGGAGAGTTTAAACCCAAGGACTGAGGATTACCAGGGAAAGCTGAGGTTGACCAGGTGGTCTAGCTGTTTGTATAGGTCAGGTTTTTCTTGCCTTATGTAGGCTGCTTCCAATTAGCGCAACGTCCAAGTTCTGTGTGCCCAAACAAGTACACAAAAGGATGTTTTTGGAATCAGCGGGGTGACGGCTATCTAGGAGGCAAGGTGTGGTGACAAGATGTCCCCCATGATTTCAAGGGTGTGGGAAGGAATCCTGCAACTCCGTGAGTGTCACAGTGGAATCTCGCTGCCCAAAGCTTTTACAAAGATGTAACCTCGCATGATTTTAGTCGTCTACACAGCCATCTGGAACACGAACTTCTCCTGGAAATTCAGTGTGGTTTTCGACAATACGGCGAAGCCACCCAAGTGAACTTCATCGCACGCAAACTGAAGGCTTAGTGCAGGCAAATGCAGACTGGCCTAAAATTTACATTCGTCGACCTGATGAAGGCCTTCAACCCAGTGAGTCGCGATGGACTCTGGAGGATTATTTAGAAACTCGGCTGGCCCGTGCGATTCCCAAAGTATGATGCGTTGCATTCACGGCGGGATGATGCCGTGCCTCACAAACAATAGGACGGCATCAGGAGCTCCAGAATGGGCGCACACTGGCCCACTAGCTTTCCGAAGCAAACGGGCATCGCAAAGGTAAAAGGGGTCAAAAACAGGCCACCGCCTACCAGGCCGAAGTCGGCCAAACTATGATAGTAGCAGGTGGTCAGGGTCATGGTTGGCTGAATGGAAGCAAACAAGCCGGAAACGGTTCTATATCCGTCTACCCCGCAGACTCCGTCATCTCTTTTCTAGATTCAGAAACATTTACAGTGACCAATAGAGCGGAGCAGGACTGTGTACATTTTCCCACCCTCCTCACTCTTACGTTCTCTGCTACATTGATGGACGCCTATTTCAAAGACCGCCTGAAATCAGCGTCGTATACAGAACCGATGGTCAGCTTTTCAATACCCGATACCTGCAGACCCCAACACATCTATCCACGACTACTGCCTACGACCTGCTTTTCGCGGGTTACTGCAAGTTACTGAAGGCAGTAGATACGCACCGGAGTATAGATCACTTCAACGCTGGATGTGCACACTTCGGGCCGCACATCAGGGCGGATAAAACGGTGGTCTTACACCAGCTGTAGGCTTATACAATGACCCTCGCATCACTGTCACCGTCTTCCAAACGCAAAGAGTGGACAGCGTAGCCTAGTTAGGCAAAAATCTTGATTGAACACTTATATTGACGATGAAGAGGAACACCGGATCTCTAAGGCCGGCAGGGCCGTCGGTCGGCTGTAGGCTTCCGTTTGGAATCGTGATGGTCTCCATCTCAACACAAAGCTAGAAATGTATAAAGCTGTCATCTTGACATCGCTGCTGTATACAGCGGAATCTTGGACATTATACGAGAGACAGGCGGAAAAAATTAATCAATTCAACCTCAGCTACCTCCGTGGAATACTTAAGCTAAGATAGTAATACAGGACCCCTAACACAGAATTCCACAAGCGAATCGGAATCCTCAGCATACATGCGATACTGATACAAATCGAACTGTATTGGAGCGACTAGCTCGCAAGGATGGATGATAAAGGTCTTCTCAGTTGGTTCTTCTACGGCAACAACACTATAGATCCTAACTGATAAAAGGAAAAACAACGCTACTGAGACATTCTCCCTTAGGGATTTGCATACCAACTCGGATACCTGAAAGAAAATCGTCGAAATTCGACCGGCCTGGAGAAGAGTAGTGAAGACTGGAGCAGTAATCTAATAAATCAGTCGAATGGCCGCAGAGAAATTCAAAAGGGCGGCTCGCAAGTCTCCAGTGCCGCTGACCTACAACTTCAACGCCCAACCACATCCAGCATGTCCGCGCTGCTAACAAAGATTTCTCGCGAAGACCTGCCTCATTCAACATTGTCGGATAAAAGGCAAAAACGGCCTGACAGCCCCACCTTCAGCCTCAGACGCTTCCATCGTCACTCCTGCAGTAACTTGCACGGTTTCCACAACGGCGAACACCACCGCTACCGTTGTTCACACACTTGATAGCCCGACACCACCACTGTAGCCATCGACCACCGCCAGTTCTATCATCATTGCAATGAACCTCTTGACCTTGCCACTGTCACCACCGGCGAAAACAATTCTGACGCCCAGTCGGTTACCACCCCTACCACCAACGCCTCCACCACTTGCAATGTGGACTCGATCCCAGCCTGTCGTCACTGTGATCACACCCTACACTTCGTCTAGGTCTTGTCGGTCACTTACGAATCCATCACACACTGAATGGCAAACCAATGCCTGGAGCGTCAACATACATCCATTACTATTGCTATAACTGCCCGCATCGTCCACGCATATTCAACCACCGCACGGACTTCCTCTGTCGCATGCACACCCATGCGACTCTGTGGTAAACCAATACATATTTCCCCACCGGCACATACACCACACACGAACCCCTCCTACATCCTTCAAACAGACACGCAATGGGTACCTCTCATTCAAGTAGGGACATGTTCTTTGGCTCCTTCTCCATGTGGCCTCTATCACATTCTAACGTATGCAAGCAGCCCACCCACCTTGTCTGAAAACCTGGTGTGTTGTAGAGCGGTTGGGGGTAGTTGTGTATGACACAAGCAAACGAGTTGTTTTAACTCTGCCAGTCACTGCGCCTTAATTTTAGCATACGTCTACTGCTGTCTGGGAAAGGGAAGAGAGAGTGAGGCCGGTTCTTGGGGCTCCATCCTCACAGCCCTCAAGCGCATTTCTCGTTACACTACATCTGACGCGCACAAATCTTTTAAGACACGACAAATTCTGCGGACTAGAAGGCTACCGAATGACGGCACTACTCAAACCTGTCAACTGGCCCTGTGTATGTTGATGTGGATCGGTCGACTGGTGGACTAGGGTTCGGACTCGACGATTCCTCATTAACCATGCCTTTATGGCACTCTCTCGCATGTGAGATCAGTGGCGCCCAATCCTGCGTGTGAAAAACTGAGCGTGCCACGTGGGTACCCCAATAAAGATCCACACGGTAGATGCGCTGGATCAACACAGGGGCTAAACTCGAGTCCGACAGGCGTTTTCGGGAATAGGCACCCATAACAAATCCAAACATTGGGAGGTGGCGGTTGGCCCACTTGCCGGTCCACTCCGTGCCAATTAGAACCTGAATCGCCTTCTTCCGTTATTATAATATAAAATACTAGTCACTGTACGTCGTGTACCACTGGCTGTAGTGACACGCCCAGACGAGGGCTTTCGCCGTGCCAGCCACCTGCGTCCCCTCCCGCCTCCGGTCTTCTTGACTCCGTCTTGACACCGGTCAGGGAGGAGAGAGTAGGACAGATTTCGCGCAATCCTACTATCGCTTTTATACAAATTTCTGCACAAGCCACCGTCCCTGCTCTCACCCTGCTCTCGGCAATGACAGTCGAACTGTCATGTTATTCGGGGCCAGGTCACTTGTTTCGCCCACAGCCGGGCTGCCTAGCTTTGCTAGCTGGCACGCCCATTTACCGCATCGGGTGACTGACCTACTCGGCGGTAGACTGGTGCCTGGGAAGAAGAAGACAGGGTGAGGTCCGATCTAGGAACTGCGTCTCTACGGCATCCAACACATATTCCTTGCTGTAAAAAAGTTCACGCGCTTTTAAACTACCACGGTAGGCTTGTAAAGCTACCAACTGACGAGATAACTCGGCCCTTCCCCCAGGACAGAGAGGAAGATCGCAATGGCTTTCTCCTAATGTGGTCTTTGTGACACTTCTACTCAGTTGGAATCTGAGCCGCCGTTTTGTCGTGTGTGCGTGAAAACCTGTTCCCTTCTGTGAGAACAAGGCATGTGTGGTCCGCGTAGATGGGCTGTTTAACATTGTCAGCAAATGCACCCGATCCCACCCCCCGCCCCGTTTTCTCGAATCTGTCTCGAAACCGGGCGGGTGACGAAAGAAAGTGACCTGGATGCGTCGTAAGCCCGCCACTACTATAAACGAATTCACACGAAAGTCATCATTCTCGTGTCCACAATACTGTCGAGGCATGGTGAACATCGTCGGTAATGACAGTCAAACGCTCAGTAAACAAATGGATGCAAGTTAACAAGCAAGCATCGTATCAAGTACAAACCTCGGCGATGAACGTGAGAGTTGCTAGTTACGAAAGCGGTGTGGTTACACGGCAGCCGCGACATCTATATTCTCTATTCCCTGTGCTCCCATTACCCCAATTTGCGACTGGCTTTAATGATAAGGTTTAGAAAGGATACAAAACGTCAGTCCACTAAAGGTCTTGTTTCGTCGACTCTATCTTTTGTTTTAGGTGCCTGATATTTCACCATCACATCTAAAGTCTACTTGAAGACAAATGGCTGCTATTGATAACGAGACAATTTGCATCTGTTTCTTTAAAGCAGGTACAACTCCATGGTCACCGAATTTACTGTTCTAGAATCCAAGTTTGGATTCTAGTACAAACGTGAAGTTTAGTCCTAGGTCCTTAAAACAACAAAATCCACAATGACCGTCTAGTGTGATTAGCCGTGATCCGTGCCTACTGACCATGCAACCTGAAGTGACTATTTGTAAATGACGATGTCAGTTCTACTGTTACAATATTAGTAAACAGTAATTGTTGACGTAAATGTGATGACAGTTTGAGGTGACATCCCTTCGTTTTGTACGAATTTTTCCCGGCTACTTTCAAGAAACAGCTAGACTATGCGAACATCCATGTTTGTGAAAGGTTAACAAGGTCAGCTTGCGGCCTACGGCTGTTTTACCCAGGATAGACCTGAGTCATTGATACTTTGGCAGTCGGAAACCCCGCAAAGTACCCTAAAACTTCGAAAAATCTTATTATCATGGACATTAAACAGTGAGTCTGTATTACCAGTCACCTTTCCCTCGATTATTCGCACTTATAACTTTATATTTCATTTCGCTATATTACATTAGGTGGGCTAACGCATGAAATGTCCACCGAAATTCCGAAATGCGTATTCGTTTCGAAAATATTAATTAAGTAGGGTTGTAAAACTAGTCAGCCTGCAACATAAGTCTCTAATATTTCAGTTACCGCAGAATGCCGTCTTTCGAATTAAAGTCTTTCCGGCCGCATGCAAAAGCCACGATCTGCAAAAATGACTACTTAGAAAGCTTGATTTTTTCTCATTGATTTTCGATGCCCCTAAAAGTCCAATTATATTTCATGGAAAACACGCATAAAATATTCATTCTTTCGCTCATTCGGTAGAAAATTACGTGTTATTCTAACTTTATACTCAAAGGAGGGACGTAATTCAGTTTTAAAAAAAGTTTCGAATTGTGGTACTTTCAAATACCGTGAAATGACCGTTCGTAAATTGTCATGCCTCTGCATTTACCAATATGGCTTGTAAAGCTAACAATATGGGTCAAATCCCCTGCTAAATTGTAAGAACCCTATATGGTCTGCCTTTAGTACCGTAGACAAATGTGTGGTTTTCCGTACGCGGAACATATACGGCTTGTAGTTTGGAAACCCCGAATGCAAGTTTAACCGTAGGGCGGGTTCAAAGTTTTCGGGAATTGGAAAAGTTTTTGAAAACCGGAATATATACCCTTTCTTCGAGTATAAGATTAGACGACAACATAATTGTCTACCGAATGAACATAATAATGAATATAGCTATGCATGTTTTCCGTAAAATACAATTGGGTTTTTAAGGGCATCGAAAATCAATGATAAAATTATGCTACTTAAGCAGTCATTTTTTACAGAGGTAGTGTTTGCACGCAGCCGGAAGGAAGTTCTTTCGAAAACCGGCATCCTGAGGTAACTGAAATATTATAGAATTGCGTTGCTGGCTGACTAGTTTTACAACCTTACTTAATTAATCTTTTCGAAACGAAAACGCATTTCGGAATTTCGGTTGACATTTCATGAGTTATTCCACCTACTGTAAGCTTTAGGCGCGATGATTGGAAAAACTGCTACCACAACCAGGTGAACGCCAAGCATCATCGAAATGGTCCCTTTTAAGATAACGGTTGCTAGTTTAAACATACATCACTTGACAAGGAACGGGGACTTTTGTAGCTCCTGAGCAGCCTATTGCATCCTATGTTTTTTTGTCCTCCCTTGTTAATTTCAGTGCTTCCCTACCCCGGACTTATTGTTTGTGTTTTACTGTTCACTTGTAAAACAGCCGACATTTGTAGTTTAGTCTGCTACAAGGCCTTGCATGTAACCATTCCATGATTATAGGATTAGCGATCGCAGTAAAAAGATTGCGTAGTCTTGCATATTTTTCTATCCTATGAAATCTATAGCATTATTCACATTCAGTCTGATTTTTCAGCACTTGGCAGTCATGGCAGTTGTTTATTTTCCTACGTAGAACAATAAATAACTTTGCATATATTTTAATTCCGCCCTGATTTAGTTAAACGATAGAACTTCCACAGATATATGTTAGCACAGTAACATGGGAGACTGGAATGGCCGTTTTTAGCTTATTGACCGTCATCAGCCAGCCAAGCCCAACCTCGGGTTTTTGCAAACTCTGGGCCTCGATCTTACGACCTGTTGATAAGACGTCAAACTCCCTAACCACTGAGCCAAGGACTCGTTGTTCTGTCGGTTGCGATCTGGTTTATGCAATGGTAAGGGACGCTCACCTATACTACTAGCCGCCATGCGGCTGCTGGCGGGGCTCAAGGTTGAGCCCCAAGGCAAGACAGGGTTTAAGTCTTACGGCAAACGAACTTTCGTTACGGGTTGCCAATTATATTTTCTTGATATTGACCGAAGGCCATTACTTGCAGCTCTTCGTAACTCATACACTCTCTGATGAGTGAGTCAATGTAGATTTTAATTAAGCTTGTAAATGCTGTTCGGCCAAGAAACTATAAAACGGAGGATGTGTTCTTTCGCGTAATGTAATATTACAGGCTAAATAACACTGTATTTGAATCGTGCGAAGAGAGCGTTGCGATTTCTAACAACTGTTTTGACTTGGAAAATTACTGGTATTGCGTATTTCGTTTGATCTCGGCTTGAAGTAACAGGACGATGAATACAAAAAATCCCCGAGATGACTTGCAGTAAAACACGGATTTGTGTTCTACGTGACACACAGACGAAGGAAAATTTATGTTAGTATCTATGAAAACTGTGTTTATTGATAAAGCGTTTTTGGAACGTTTACTTTGTTGCAAGCCAAACTTATTGCATCTGGCATTCTGTCAGCGAAAATGAGGTAATCCATTCAGTCTTAAATCCAAGGTTGGAAAGAATCCTTCGTAAGGCCAAAATTAATGAAAATTCTTGAATGTAATATGTAGCAAAGTCGAAATAACTTATCCTAGGGCGGTGGATTAAGTTTTCTGCAAGCACACGTCTTTTCTTATGCGAGATTGGTAAATGGGTGAGGGTGATGATAGTCTACCTCTCATAGAAAGAATCAAGGTTGTCGAATAACTGCCATCTTCCAGGAGACATCTCTGATCGTTTTGAGCACTGGGAGTGTAACTAAATCCAAGAAATCCTAAAAGTGGCCTAATTGACCTACTCTTCTAAACATAGAACTACATTTATCATTAAACCTGCCCCTATGAGATGGAAAATGCAAAGCGCGTATCGATTATGTTGAAGACCTTCAACTGTTTGATTTAGAATGACTGAATTTTAAAAAAATCTGCAGACCTACGTTTCATTCCATGATTCACCATATACCTTCAAAGCGTCTTGGTTCAACCGGCTTTTCATTCATTATTCACTAAATGATAGAGGTCATTATTTTTCCGTTTTGTTCTCAAAACGTCCGCAATCACGAATACCTACGGCATATTACTTATTTATAAGTACTCAGAATCGCAAGATAATGCATCTCCTGACTGACAAATTTATGTCGCGTTCGGGCAGTACTCATTCGAAACAGGCATTCTGCTCTGCATAAAACCCAACGAAAGTACCTGCATACAACGTTGAAAGGTGCAGCTAGCAGTAGAGTACATTTTTGGCAGAAAAATTATTCCTATTGTAAACATGGACTGGACAGTTCAGAGTCCTTTGATTGCAAAATAAATGGGCCTTCAGTAAAACAAAACCACGATGAAATTACGTAAAGACTATCTTCCAAACTTATCTTTTTCTAATCTCCAACACACTGGAACGGGTGTTAAGACCTCAATAAACAGTTTCTGGAAGTACTCCCAACACAGGCAAATGAGACGGCGCATGTATTTTCTCGCTTTTGTAGGTCACCAGCCGCTGGAGTCTCCACTACAGGGCTCGACTTCGAGCTCTCTGGCGATTGAGCCTTAGGTTGGCCGAACACCATAGAACACGAGCCTTTCGTCCACTAGTAAAGCGTTCGCCTTACCGCATGCAGCCTTGTGTCATCAGTAAAATTCATTTCTGAGCAGTTTCACGTGGCTTAAGAAGATATTCATCTGGTGATTTTGTAAGTATTTTTTGAAATTAAAACATACACAAGACCCATGCATAATCATTAATCTGGCAGCGTTAGACAACCGAAGTTTTATTTTAGACGACCTTACCGAAATTGTAGAAATCAAGCAAGTAGGAGCGTGGCGTAATTAAACAGTTGACTAGTCTTTATGAGATAAACACTCCCGATCACAACAAACTGAATGCTGACCCATTGTCCAGGCGGCAGACCGTTGGACTGAAAATGTTCACTGATTCGAGTTCATCTATCAGGTGTCCGCCTATGACTGGAGTAAAATCAAAGTACAACGACAGGCGAACCCGAAATTTATATGCTAATCCAGACTGCCTTTGCAAGTAACATCTCTTATATTTTTTTCCTTGATGAAATATTGCTTTAAGATTTATTGCTTGAATTCATACTTGACCCCGACAATCGTTTCTTCTAGAAAGCATAATTATTTTGTTGGATTCAATCTCTAACGAAAAACCAAGCACGGTTTTCCTTGAATAAGTTTAAACAAGGCAAAGGCGACGAAACGTGCAGCATTTAATGACTTCATAAAATTGCATGGCATCATATTCAACTGCATAAGGCCATTGCGTACTGATAAAATAAACCGTTCAACTAAGGAGCGACCTAGGAGGGCGAAACGTGATGGGTAACTAAGTCATGCACTGTTGGTCTGATGTGCGGATGTGCATGGTGAGGAGGAAGGGGAGACGGAAGTTATTTAAGCAGTCAGCCATGCCGATGAGGAGGGGGGTAGGGAGAAAAAAAGAAGACGAGATAGGGAATGGGGTCACGTCCATTATCGATCCATTATCGAAGTTGTTTACTTTGACCCAACTGTGAAAAACTCGGTGCCTTGGTGGGATTCGAATCCACGACAGCAAGGGGAGACTTTAGTACAGGCAACGCTCTAACCATCTGAGCTACGAGGCCCCACCGGACGACGCGAGTTCAATCACATTTGGGTCAAGCCTACCCGCCCAAGCTTCTGCAACGTCTGGAATCTATCAAATCAGATAAAGTAAGTGGACTGCGCAAGCACGATTTCCTAGGTAATACATCGAGAGTCCAGATGACTACTAGGCTCACGTAATACAGAGGTGTTTTGACAGATTTCAAATAATTCACTTTGACCCAACTGTGAAAAACTCCGTGAGAAGTTGATTAAGTGATGGGCGCCTCCTGCGCATTGCAGAGGCCGCTGTAATGCGGAGGGCACCAGAATTCAGTAAGTGGCTGCGCCACGTCATCAACTTCACACTGCCATGTTAAGAATCGATAATGGACGTAACCACATTTCCATACCCGTCTTCTCACTTCCTCTCCTCCCATGACTGACTGCTGTCCCGTGCTTTGCAGTTTTAATCACGTCCGGCAGATTTTCACCGTAATCTGAATTCCTTTGTTTAAATGACTTCCCTACCCCTCCCCCCTCACCACGTGTACCCGCACATCAGACCATCAGTGCATGTTTTATTTACCCATCACGTTTCGTGCCCCTAGGTCGCTCTCTAATAGGGCAGTTTATCTTATCTCATTAATATGAAATGACCGTATGCAGTTGAATATAAGGTCACAGAATTTTATTACGTCATTAAATTCAACTTCTTTCGTCTCATCTGCCTTACCCCGAGGAAAAACTATTGAAGTTATAAATGTGAAACGTTCCTCGCTGCGAAGTTTTAATCACTGCTCGGTAATGGTGATATCCTAACAGTTTGTCGGATGTATTTGAGATCATTGTCTATTTCACGACAGGAAATGTTAATTTCTTTGTAATTTGCTAGATTCGTAATCGCCCTGAATTCGTAACTAGCCTGTAGGAATTCAGTGCCACTTCTTACTGAAAGTGCATTGAATCGTGAGGTATGCTTAAAGTAGGGAGAAATAATAGGCCTTCGCCTGTCGAACTGCAGAAGTGTGATCACACCTGCTCTTTGAGTTAAATTCGAACACCTCTCCGTATAGGATAGAACTAGTGGAGAACAGTACGCGGGTGTCAGCTGCTGGAAAGGTCTGTGATAAAGCTTGGGTTAAGCGCCTTCTTAAAAATTCACTTGGCGCGTCCCCTTGAAATGGGACCCCAATGAAGAGTATTTTCTTTCCCGCCGTCAGTATCTGATGCTTTTTTTGGTCGTTCGGCCATGTTCTTAGCAATTAATGGATCAGGATACCCGTTCTGGCAAAACAGGCTTTCAATGATCTTAAGGTCTTTCCAGACTCTACCACCTAAGCAGAGTCTTTTTACTCTTTCTATCAAACAACGAACTAAATTGCTTTTGACGTTTAGCGGTACGAAACTCCCAAAATGGGTGTATTGTCCGGACCACGTTTTCTAACGATATACGCTACGTCGAATGCGGCCGTCAGGTCTTCTACTCAGAAGAACATCCAGAAAGGGAAGTGAACCGGACTTTTCTTCTTCCAGAATGAATTTGATTGATAGGTGCAGGTGATTTATATCATCCAGGAGAATTGAGATTTCCCTTTGTTTCGATGCAATTGCAAGTGTATCGTCCACGTACCGCCTACGGTATCTCAGACCATTGATCTGGTGGCGTAGCTGAAAGGCTTCTAACCTTCCCATAAATCTATTCGTCAAAAGCGGGCCAAGGGGCGAGACCATAGCTACGCCGTCCATCTGTCTATAGAGATTGTTTTCAAACAGAAACTGCACGTTCAAGGTACACCTTAATAAAAATTCATTGACGGCATTCACTGGCATTCCTTCAAATTCCACATATTTAGAGAGCAAATGCTTCAGAATAACCATGATGAAATTAACTGTTCTCACAAAGCAGGTAAGAGGAGAATACAACTTGATGTGTCTACCGCCGTTGCCGACGACGTCTACCGGTGTTCTATAGCAGGGTGAGAGCAGGGACGATGACTTAAGCGTGCATTTGTTTATAGTGAACGTAGACTTGCGCAAGATATGTCGTACTCCCTCCTCCTCCTCCTCTCACCTGGATCCGGTATCGAAATGGATTCAAAAAGGCCGGGGGCGAGAGAGAGCACGGGTGGCTGGTACGACAAAAACCCGCGCCTAGGCGTGCCACCATAGCCCCTGGTCCAAAACGCACACTGACCAGGAATTCAAAACACAACAAAGACAGGGGGTGATTCGGAACCTACTAGAAGGCAATGCCATGTAGGTTACTATAAGAAGGAATCATTGCAGCCCGACTCTCAGTTCACTGGTCCGTTTCTCTACAGTCTCTGATTTAGGGATTAAAACAGACCAAATACACACTTTACGTTTGACCAACCTCGAAGCGCAATATGGATAGATGATGAGTCACAGGACAGTTCCAGATTTGTCATGCCGGTCACCCTTGACCTCTGGCATCATCTTTGGCTTATATATTGTCTTTTGTTATGCGACTACCCGCACGATTATTTTGGATGCAGCTGTCAGACAAAACGAAAGCACGAATAAGGAAAACATGCACTAAAAACAGTCAGTTTTTTCAACAAAACACCTTACTAGTTTTCTGTTTTTGTCACTCAATTAACTCTCCTCTTACGAAAATTCCTTTGGTCCTCCAAATTGCTTGAGTTTGATTGCAAATATCGGTGCCTTGAATGTAAATTACGTTGTCTTTCGGGCCATTTCCCACTTCAGGTAATAATTCCACGCCCTTGCTTGGATCTTGATGGATTGCGCGTTGGCAAGTTTCCGATCGCACAGTAAAAATAGCACTTACATACTGCATAAACTTGTTGGTTTTATCTGGAACGTGGACAGAAAAGCGCAGGAGCCTTGAAGGGCTTACTCTACCGATTCGGAGAAGGATTGACTAATGTGCCCTCTAAACAAGACGTGAGAGTGGGCGCGCCCCACCCAAGTCATAAAGGTGGACCTCCGCACAAGTTCAGAAAGGACAAAATATTCCCATGTCCCAAAACCAGCAATAACGCCAATATAAAACTAAACCGTCCTCCTACTCTTGACCCTTACCCTGCCCCAAACCTTGACTCTGAAGTTAACACTAGTCCCTACCTTAAACTTGATCATGACTTACCCTGCCGTTAACTTTAAATCCAGCCTGAAACCTCATCCTTAACGTAACCCTAGCCTTTAACCTAACTCTAATTTCACTGGGAGTTGGCTCAAAATTACCCGTATTTTACGTGGTTCCTGCTGTCATATTATTTATAGAGGTCACATAGGCCAGTCCTACTCGATTCAGCTGTCGTTTTAACGATTGGGTGCATAGTGAACCCTTGAACGTTTTCTTCTTACGATTGGCATTGAGTAAGACCTGTCATGACTGCATGAATTAAGCTTTTATTGATATTTCATTGCCGTCGTGCAAAGGCCGACCATTTGAAAAGTGGCCCAACCATTAGTTCTAACTGTATGGGACCGCTCGAATCTTGCTCTAACCAATTTTTCTTGGATGTCACGCAGGCTCGTCTATCTTGTAACAGTTTCTGCAGTCTAACAAGCCTGCAGGCACAACTTATAAATGTAATCCTACAAAGCGCACGCTAAACTCCTCTTTGGATAGTCTAAGGTTCTAAAAAGATGGTTTTCATAAGCTTTGGGACACGTGGTCTTTGTTTTTATGATGTTCCAGCACTTCATAAAAATATTATTTGTTCGAATTTAAATCTGAAATTTTTCCGTGAGGAAAACGCTTGCATAATGAATTTCACTTAACTTACTGGAAAATGAAATGGGGAATATTTTAAGATATTAAGGCCTATGCGATGTGATTTCTGGTTTCTGTGTCCGTGTCTAGTGCATCAAATAACATCTAACACAGTCTACTTTCGAATCAGTTATTCATACTTGCATTCATTGAATAGGTTAGTGTAAAGATCGAATTAAATCGCATTGGCCGCCGGCAGAAACAGCTAAAATGCGGACTTTCCGAACGTTGTATTGAGGACAATTGCATTTTTGTCACTCCTCTTTGACAGCAAGCATTTCTGAATCGACTACCTGTAGTCTCACGAAGACAGCACTGTAACGCGATATTTGTAGTTAATTCTTCACTTAAGTACGATCTTTCCTCAGTCTTTATGTAGGTAGACGCTCATCAATCATGAAGTTCTTTTGAATGCAAGAAACCTCCTTTCGTTCTGCTCGCTTATGACGGTTAATAGTTCAGATTTTGAAGAATATTTATCCGCAATGCGCATTTTATCTACATCAGAAACTGTTTACTAATATAAAAGTGTTCATCCTGTAGTTTTTACATGGACAACGCCACCTCAGTTTTCGATGATATGTTTCACAGGCATTCAAAGGCATCAGCAGATTAAACTGGAGAATGCATGACAAAATGAACGCTACGCAAAAGTAGTAAAATGCATATATTTAAAGGGCAATTACAATCCGAAAAAATGGGACGCATGAGAACATTGACGTAAATGTATAGAAAGCCCCGCAGGTAATACGCGACTGTGGTTCTCATAAAACGCAAAACTTAAGAAGTCCCGTCCTATATAGTATACCCACGTAAATAGGAGGCAAAGCAACTAAATCGTTTTACGTATGGTACCCTACAAATTAAGAAGTGTTAGTTTCGTCTTGTTAAGTTTGAGTCCGAATTATTTTTAAGGACATCTCATAATGGTCGTATGGAAAATAAATGGGTTTGCCGTTCATCACTTCCTTATCAGCAGTGAAACTAATTTTTAAGACACACGTATGTGACCATACCTATGAAACACCTTACGAATGTTTACATCACGCTCCGTCATCATGAGAAGTTTTATCTGGACCGTGTCTTGAGAAAAAAATAAAGATATGAGTAACCAAAGTTGATCAGTTCTTTCCACCACTTTGTGTCTTAACGTTAGTCAAAAAATAAAAAAACCCAACAATTTTGGAGTCAAAATCGATAACTTGTAGAGGTACGGTATGTGCTTGCAAAAAAATCACAATATGTATAAACGCTTGCCATTTTACTGAAAAAAACGTGCTTACATCTATACAAAGGCACCCTTTTATCCAATCAGTCCTCTGAATTTTTATTTCTTTCGACAAAGCTAGAATGCTTAATTGATGTGAAAAAACTGACTACGATGGGTTAACTGTTGTTTTTTTCCTTTATGGCAGTCTTCCAGTAGAAATAGCTATTAACTATGAAATCTGTTTCGCGGATTTTTCTTAAAATTCAGGGCAATTTTCGCATCAAGTTCTCTGCTTGTTAATAGGTATTTTTTGACAGAGTTGAATAACTCCTTTGGGCCAGGCCTGCCCTTGATGTCGCGTGCTCGAGTCCCACCTAGGACGCGGAGTCTTTCGCAATCGGCTCCAACGAATTATCCTGCTTAATGTGATTTCCGACGTCCCTGCTCTTTCAAAAATACGCCATTGTTATCAGACGAGACATGCTTTCGATTTACAGCCGATATTGCCTGTGTGGACAATATTATAGCTACAGTCAGAGGAAGACCAAGAATAAAAAAAAATCCGGCTAACTCTATGCTCAACTGATGACAAAACTGCGAGCATGCATTTAAGTGCGCAGATAAAAGGCATAAAGACTGACCCATGATTTGATCAGTTTCCCCTTCGACTTTGCAACCTTGGCCGGCTCTATTGCTCACTTTTGCGTCCACCTTGACTGTGGGTTCGCAAGAACACTCGTAGGCTTGCGTGCGTTTAGCTTAGAATGCTTCTGCAATTGTGAAAATCTGATTGGCTACCACCAACTAGCTGATCAGCATTGTCGCCTTCGTCTTCTGCCCTGTCTTTTTCCTTCCACTGCTCAAAACGCACTCGCGAATCCTGCAGCAAGTGTAAGGGCAGCTGACGTCAAGGTAGCACGTGCAAACACGTCGAATAGCGTCGAGATGGGTCTCAAGAAAAGCCGTGATCACGGTCCGAATGTTGGTTGCTGGCAAAATAAGAGGCACGTGGGGTCTTCCCCAGTAAACCTAGGTCTGTTCCTTTTCACGTGAACACTAGTGGCTGAAGTATTTGGACAGAGGCACGTTCGGCCGCATTGCACAAGAGACTGACAGACAAACAGGCGTTAGGGTGCATGCGAGCACGCCCGGCGGACGTAGACGACTGCCCGAGGTAGAGGTACGGACACACACGAAGCAGTGCGCGAAGTAGAAATAATACAAACAGTAGGAAATGCAGCAGCAAACTTTAGTAGTCAATCGATGTGCTATATTCGGAAACCTAGTGCGCGGCGATGTGAAATAACCACAGCCCGACATTGAAAATCACCAGATAGATTTCGCTGCAGATTACAAGCGCAAAACTACCCGCGTGCAAAATACTAACTAAACATCTAACTTTCTGATTACAATAACTCAAGGCATGGGAGGATGTGCAAAAAGGCCGAGGTGATTGCGGCCAGAACATCAGAAATTCTGCCAAAGTAAAACCGACACACCAGTAAACAGCGCTAAACCAATCAAACTCAGATGACATTTAAGTCGTTGTGCCTCACCATTCTCCCCGTTATGTTGCCCAAAAGGGCTTCGATCAGAAACCGAAAGAAGAAATCGACTTATTTTTTAACACCGGGCAGGCCCACCATTATGGAGAATCCCGGCTTGACTTCTTCTTTTACGTGCTTTCCATGTGATACGAGATTTAGCGATATTTACCGTATTTGGAGCATTCATTGGGGCCAAACTGAGCTGGGAAGGCCTTGTAATTAAAGTGTTCTAAGCACAAGGGGCATTTAAGGATATGAGACATTTTAAATCCTGGATGGCCTGGCATAAATACGCAAGTTCATTGCCTTAATGGAAAATCCAACCTGATTGACTTGGAAACATCGGAGGTAGATACGATCGCAACATTTCTGTCGAGATGAGATGAGCCGATAACGAGAGATGTTCCAAACTAAAACTCAGAGAGACTACTAGTAGGATAATCATAATTGTATACTGACGGATACAGACAGCTTAGGGGACAGCGGAAGCAACTGCTCAACATAGCCGAGAGCCAGCCAATGATGTGCTCGGCAGCGCGATGTGTGACCGCAAGTCTGAGCTTTGTCTAATCGTGGACACTAAAATATCGACCGGCCTCACGGTGAGGATAAGCCGAAGGCCGAAACATATGCAGTGCATGAAGTCAGTGAGCAAGACTGTTCAGCCGTTGTCGCCACGACGGTCACAACGAGGGGGTCGGGGGTGCTGGTGCTGGTGGTGGTGGTGGTGGTGGAGGAGGAGGAGGAGGAGGAGGAGGAGGAGGAGGAGGAAGAGGAGCGGGGTTGTAGCCTGGTGCAGAAGAGAGGCTAAATCTTGTTCAAGATTCGCTGTCTGTGCTTGCAAGTAAGAGAGAGGTAATGGAAAACTGAGAAGGGTAGGAGGTTGATAAATGAGAGTTTGACGAAGAAGGGCATCTCCATAATCTAATCTGTCATTTAAGTGAATTGGAGGGCCGAGAGAGTTATTGACAGATTAGTGTGCCCAGATTCTTACACTTCTGGCCGAAGCTCGTCTTTTCTAATAACATGACTATGTCGAGGACTCGGAATAAAGGAGATTGGTGTTCGTAAGGGGTCACAGATTGTCGAAGTGCAAAGCGTATGTCAAGATAAAACCAGGCTATTCTTTTCGGAACAGCAGATATATGTTCAAGAACTTACGGAACCCCCAGCACCTTACCTAGGCAAGACACGTAATGCTTCAGCGAACTGTAAATCCAAAAAGGCTGAACTCGTCCGTCAACTCTCCTCAGTCGAAACAGTGGCTCATCGACGCAAATAACTTCACTCATTTGGGAGTAATGTCAGTCAGTCAGTGTATTTGAGGGAAATAGGCTTACGCCTTTGAACTCCCTATTTGTACATAAAAAAATCGATAAATACACAAAAATGTGAAGAAATTACAGCAGTAAGTGTATGCAGGCATTGATTCACATATGTCACTGGTCACATGGCTAAAAAGTCACATAGCCCGCTTGTTGCTGTAGCATATGTCTGCCAAGCCTACATTTAAATGTCGCCACAGATTGAGACATGACAACCGTCTCAGGCAGATTATTTCACGGTTCCACGACACGGTTGGAGAAGAAATATTTTCTCACATTCAATCGACCCTGGGGCACACGTAGCTTGAAGGGATGTCCCCGGAGGTTAGTTGTTGTGGCGAGTTGGAAAAAGTCATCGCACCGAAGGCCGCAGTCCAAGCCACGCACGATACGGAAAGTTTGTATCAAGTCTCCGCGCAACTGCCTATAACTCAGAAGATGGAGATTAAGGTTAATGTGGCAAATGTCGTCACACAGATCGATCTAGGTGGGTTTGTTTGTGGTTTCTATTCACTCACCGCACTCCAAGCAGTCTTCCCGTCGTTTAACCGCATTTGTTCAAGACCCTTCTTCACGGTATGTATACATGTTTGGCATCCGCATTATTGCCACAAAAAGGTAGTGTATGCAAAACCCACTTCATCTCAATAACTCCCTGGGAATCTGATGGTAAACACTTGTTTTTTCTCACTGTAACCATCGTATACCACTGGCCCTTGATTCATTCAACCAGCTCTTTTTCCGAATCCCTGATTTTCCTGATCTTCTTAGAAAAGCGGCCCATTACCCACTTTTTTCCACCAGGCGTTAATATGACCTTGAAGGTCCCTTGTGTAATTAAAAGAACAAGTTGCGCATTTCTTAACTTTGATAGGTCCCGCAGTATCCCGTTCAGTAATCATGAGAGCAGTGTACCCATTTGCTTCTTGTGCGGTCAGCATTCCTGGACTACATTGAGCGATACACATGGACGTCTGGAGATCAGTTTTTTACCGTTCGTGTGCATTCCTCTTACTTAACTTCCTTGCTATTCAAATTGATTTAAACTTTCGTTACGTCTCATTTCTGACGACAAAATAGATGACGGAAAGAAACGTCAACAACATACGTAAAAGACGATAAAGATAAATTTACGGCAGAAAACATACTATCTTGTTCACCTTTGCATCAGACATTGTACAGATTCCAGTCAACCTATCTGATGATCTTCTGGCGCGTCCACGGGTGGTAGATATTGGATGGGATTTCAGAGGGGACCAACCGTGAACTCTATGGGCGTTACGGTGGGATGAACAGACAGCTGGGGACCGGCGGTGACATTGCTCTCAGGGAGGAATTTGGAGATTTGGCGCAGCTACTGCTGTATAAAACACTGCTAAACCCGTTAAGGACGCGGTTATGTGATGGCTGAGTGGTCACCTAAGATACGCAGCAGCCACCTATGACAATGACTACGTCTCCCGAACCGACAAAAGTCAAATGAAGTCAACCAAAGAAAAGAAGTCTATTAACACCAGACCGGCCGACTACAGCTAACGAACGATCATCCAGTAATGCAGGACGAAGGATACCCTCAAGGGACTAGTGCGTCGCCGGTGTGTCGATGAATATCGCGAAAGGACACCTCCACTTCGGTTTGACAAATGAAGTAGATGATTCTCTTTTGTTTTGATGTTTGTGATTGGCTAGGCGGGCTACCGCATCGGCGCTGTACCAGCCCGAACTACGACGCCCAAGCACACATGGGTCCGACACGAAAGGGGCGAACCAGGCAGACAGCGTCAGCTGCCGTATCGACTTGCTACCGTGCGGAGTTGGTATCTGAGCTTGGAACCCTTTGGACAATGTCGCGATCCGGCATGGTTAGCGCGCATGCCGAAAACCCTAAGCAGTAAATCATCGTTTAGCACTTTCGCTTGCCACCTTGGTTTCCAGCTCGGATCCAAAGGAACTAAAACGCTAGCAGGGGTACTTCTGGAGGATATACGGGCAACTTTTGAAAGTTAGTTTGTACCGAAAGTTTCATAATAAACTGGAAACAATGCACAAACACACAGATGCGATTCACACTGCTAGGCCCCCCCAACAACCCGCAATATCTGCAATTCTGTTCAGTATTGTAAATGAGTGGTGGGACGCTATGCAGCATGATCCGGCACGCCTCCTGGGGTTTAGACGCTGGAATTTGCCCAAATTTCTCCCCTTAATGGCAAATGTTGGCAACAAAAGGTCAGGAATGCACTACGTGTGCATGATTTCTGCCCAAAAGTCGACTGTAAGACGCTGGTTCCCGGAAATAAAGGTTATCGACGACAATTCTTGAGTTGCTTTCTACCAAAATAACCATCGAAAAGCTCACACCAGCAAAATAAGTCCTCTATAGAGGGACTGAGCCAGTCAGAGAGAAAATAAATTATTTACCCCATTGTTGTTTTCTCCTTTGTCACAGCATTACATCTTGACTGTCATACCAATGATATCTGCTTCCATTAAAAAAACAGTAAAAAAAAAATCCCCTTATCCGAACTGGTTAACCTGTTTTAGTTGTTGTAAAAACCAAACAAGAACAGGCGGTTATTCAAATGGCCGCCGAGCTTACAACTGCGTATTTGGTTCACGCAGCGACGATTATGATAAACTACTGCCCTCCACTGCTCATTGTCGACTCTGCCACGGACATTTACATCGCTGCAGTCATCTGTTGAACTGGAATTCCGGCAGTCCCTTTGCAGAGTGCTAGCTTTACTACATCCTAGTCATCCAAAGGTCTTTTAGCTCGATGCAGGCTGGCAGATTGGTGTGCAGCACTGGAACGGACAAAGGATACGGATGAGGGCATGCTCTTGTTCACAAACATGTCAAGACTAATCGGAGCTCAAAATACCTTCAACGAGGCGACTTGCTGATGGAAAAGTGCAACGGTCCAACACATCTGACTGTCTGCAAATAGAAACCCATTCTTGATCTTCAGTCCTAATCGAATGAGGAACCTGCAGCATATGATGGCCGCTAAAGTCCCTCTCCATAGAGCGGCCGAAATAAGTCTCAAATTCAACCAATATTACCGCAATGGCGGTATTGTCCTAATAATCCAGAGACTTTAGATAAAACAACGGAAAACAGTTCGCCTGATTAGCATTCCTTTCAGCGGGCCTGCAAATGATTCATGGTCAGCCGGGGAGAACCCCAATAACCATTCGGTCCAGGAACGGATCACGAACATCAGCGACATTCAAAATCCGTACGAGACTACCCTTCAGTTTACTGGTAGGTAAGTTCTACAAAATGGCTGTACTGTCGACATGACATTACCGCAAACACCTCTGTCAAGGGCAGGAGCCGACACATTCTCTTCAAGAGTTGTCTCATTCTCAACTACTAATCAATTATCAGCTTCTGTCCTATTGAGGGTGCTGTGTCCCCGCCTTCTCCTTACAATCGTTCCTGTGAAAGGATTATGAAAGACGTTGTGAGCCTGCGTAACAGCAAAGACCAGTAGAAGACTACAACCCCTGCTGAAATCGGGGCGTGGTGGTTGATAATTATCGCGCCAATCAACAAACAGGGATAACGCTGCTGTAATTAACGACATGGATTTTGGCGACAAGGAGAATAGCACAGCGCGTACAGACATCGTTGATGAGGGCGGAGGTTGCCAATCTTGGCATCTGCCTATTTGCAAAGCTTATGCATCCTGCAAATACTGCATCCGCAATGCGTGCCCTTCATTATTAACTACAGGGTAACTACGTAGCTTAGAGCAAATGCAGTGTTTAATCCAAGATTTGAGTGCTTCTCTTCTCAACTGCTTCTCTGAACTCGCTTTTGACCTATGTAAACAAAACGTGAGTCTCATAATTTTTGTCACAAACAATGTTTGCCGTTAGGCCACTTATGGGGTTTAGGCGTTCAGCTGTGTCACATGGAAGCCCAGTCAAACCAGGCCAAACTTCCATATTGCTTCAGATTTTTGAATTCCGCCTAATCAATCATTTATCAGCAGTCGTTTGCTTGTTGGGCTCACCATGGCCGTCAGTTCCAATCATCATTTATGCGTGGTGCATGTTGCGCCCGCCAAACTTATCGTTCCACCATGTAGTGAATTATTGTCAGCAATCCCACTCAACCGTTTCCTCTTCGGTTTGGAGTTCGAATAGATTACAGTCTATCGTAGCGTCAAGCGTATGCATTAGAGAAAGGCAAGAAAGAGAAACAAAATGATAAACAAGTAAATGCGCAGCACAGTGGGTTCCAGGGGTTAGGACAAGGCACGGTAGTTCCGAGTTTGTGGTATTTCCAAACCGTTCTCCTGCGGCGAGATTAGTCACCCATTGGCGGAATGATCTCCAACTGGGGCATGGTACCTCTTATTGTTGTACTTCAGAAGTCCTTGAAGTCAAATGAACAGGTGACCCTGTGATATTCTTCAAAATTTCCATCGGTTAATACAGACGATTTTATGGGCAGGGATTGAGGTGGTGGGTTTATGTAATCTGCCCGTGTTCTATATCATTAGGATCATTATTGGAGAAATTTAACTGTGTAATCTGTACTGCATTTGAAATTATATCATAAGCATTACAAGATGAATGTCAACCAGCCTGGTGCCATCTCCTCGTTGGGTTCCTGGGACATGTATGGTTTGCCTATTTTGTTTCGTCACCGCATTTGCCTGAGAACATCAAATATCATGCGGTGTGCACTCGTCAACCTAAAAAAGTAAACCGATATGCAGCCCGCACATTTTACTTAGGGAAAGAAGAATTTTCTTTGCGTTGGTAGTATTTTTCCTTATAGAGGGGACGCTCACCGATCAAGTTAGGGGACGCATCCACCGCGCTTTGTGCCTTGACGCTTAATTTCGAACCTCGCCAACAGCTGCATGTCAGCCACTAGTATAAGCAGAATAATATTACCAACAAAGACAGGGAAGACATTTCTCCCAAATTTGCGATTTGTAATCATCATCAGGGTAACAGATTAAAATGAAAAGTCTGCAGACCACAGAGTATGCCCCTGAAGAGGAAGACGGAGAAGCGGATCATGTGTTGTTCTAAAGACACTAAAAAAATTTTTTATGCCCAATCAATGACCCCTGCGTTACCGATCAAGTCAAAGTTGCTAAAAGGAATGCAGTTCGTTTTTTGACGTGAAGTGTTAAACCGATTAAAATCTCCTGTATAGTCTGACCAGTACTGAAGTGTTTGTACACTTTCTTCATCAATAACCAACAGTAAAGTGTGCGCAAAATAAATAGACCTTTCCTGGTGTATATTCCTTTCCGATTTTAGAATTTGACTTTAAAGTACTTCGACCTCAGTTTTGCCTTACCTTTAGCTTTGGCCGAGATCAGATGCGTCCTGTCAGTAGATTCTGGTAATTCTTGCGATTTATGTGGAAAAATACATTCAAACATAGTCTGACATGGAGAAATGCAGTCTTCAGCCCAAACGTTTGACCACGTAGGCAATACATATCGTCTTCTTCTCCATTTAGGCGGGAAATACTTCAGTTCGAGGTGAAAAAAAAACATTGTTAAAAAGCCTCTATCTGCGAATGTCTCTGATGATGGGCTCGAGTGAGAACCCGAAACGTCAGGCCAATAAACTTCTTGTCCCAGTGATCGCATCTTCATCTTCTAAAAAGCCTTATCTTCATGAAAAAACAAATTTGCTTCTCCTTTTAAGTTGAAAGAGAGTACGAATAAATGCAGTGTAAGTGTCTCACGGACACGATAGCGATTAAAATGACATGATTACTTAGTTCACATAAAGTTAAATTTGTTGAGCATCTGGGGAAACGTGACATCACCCTAGGGGAAACCGATAAATGGCAGGACTGACTGGAGTCTACTTTTACGCTAATTAAGCACAGGATAAGCGAGTTGGGGTGTTTCATAACAACTTTGTCGGTTCTCTCAGCCAAATCAGTTTTCATTAGACAATGTAAGGTTGCATAGATATCGTAATGCTAACAGATTGTCCGGTAACCACTTCTGAGAAAATAAGAATTTCCTAAGGTTAATGTTTATAATAAGACACGTCTGTTTATGTGTATAATGGCTACCGGCAACAAAGGAATTTTTGTTAAAATAGATAGTCTGTGTGGTTCCAATTTTCACGATAACTGGCCACATGGGGAGAGCGTTGCCAACGAATGAGAAAGGCGTGACAATTGGGGTTGCATAAGATAGTGCCTACTCTGCTATCATGATTCTACATCTTTTTCGCTGTATCATGATCGACAGGATCTGAGCTAGGGAGCGGAAATGTAAAGATTAGTGTTAATGGAATTTTGGAAAATACTAACCAATAGTAGCACTTTGCTGTTGCTCTAAGATATCATAAAGCTAGAAATTTGGGAATCATACCGTCGATAATTTGTCTTCGCCCCTGTTCCCCTAAAAACAATGCTGTAGAACACTAGAATTTACGTTATTGCCACGTGCACAGTTTAATTTTCGGCACAGTAGGCATAAATTGAGCATGAATTTCAGGTGGTATAAATAACCTGGAAATTGCCAATACAAGCAAAGATGCGAGTCACAAGAATAAGTTGAAAAGAAGAAGAAGGGTCGCTGGAACAAGGACTTTATTCGCCTGACGTTTCGGATGGGTTCAAGTAAGAATCCGAAACGTCAGGCGAATAAAGCCCTTGTTCAAGCGATCGCTTCTTCTTATTGTTAACCTGGAAATGTTTATTTGGGTTTTTAAAAGAGGCGGCGGGCTCAGTTGGCCGCAAAATGTCTCTTTATGAGTGTGGACGATGTGTTGATATCCAGAGCCTTATTCGACCAGTACGTCCGGTGGTGATAAGAGCATTGAATGGCAAAACATTACGCGCATAAATGAGTTTTTCAAAAAAATACTCTTGCGGTTGACTTCACTGCAGGAGCGGGCGTATATTCGCGTAAATATCTGCATCATTCCCGCCGCTAATAAAATCCAAAGTATTATCCTCCGCATTTTTTTCCTTTGCCGCTGTGCAGATATAATGCTGATAACGTCATTCTTCTACACATCAGAAGTAAGGTCATTGCATTCCGCATTCCATTATAAGCTCATGTGTCTCCAGCTCCCTCAGCAGAGGTACACCCCAGTTTCAAATTAAGCGGTGGCTTTTGAAATGGAGGTGGTTTTGTGAAATGAAGACAAACTTCACTTGAATGAGTGGGTGCTATAATAACGCCTGGAATTTAGTATAGTAATTAATGACAATGTGAGACATTAGACGATGATATAAACAGTCGTCAGTGCAGGATGAACCTATTTTCACTGAACCCAAAAAACACGACTGAAGGCAAATTCCTATAAGCTGACATTTTAAGTGCATATCCACATTAACTTTTGCGGTGAGAAGTAACATATTATTACCCTAAAAGCCTTCTTCTGTCCTTAAAGACATCGTATGACTGTCGTCCTGCTACTAGCTAACACACTAAAAAGGTGAGCATATATGTAAATAAAATTTAATCTGTGGACTCTCACAAAAGTTCTCCCTATTTATGTTATCTACACTTAGTAGTTTAAATTCCCATTGGAGCATCTAAACGTTTTTTGCCGATGTAGCTTAAAAACTTGCATGATTTTAGATAGTACTTGCATGAAACATTTTCGGGCAAACTAGCCATACCCGTTTATGCACATTTTCTCTAGATTCTTCTATAAGGTTGTCTTTTTTAATGTTCTCCTTACGGTTAGGCATTTGGGCAGTTTTTTGTGTATCGAGGTTTTTATGAATCTTAGCAGGTTTCCTGAGCTATGGTGTATATTAATTGAATGACACTGTGACCCCATCGGAACGTATCTGTTTTGGGTGTTCCCCTGCTAACACGAGTTCTTTCAAGCAAATTAAGCATAGCAAAATAAGCGAATATACTGCGTCGAAATTCAAAGAGGGGAGACCATTTTTGTCTGTTTTGTTATATAATTGCCTTTTCTTTGCATTCCTTTAAAATACTGAAGTTTTATTTACTCTAGCTGATTTTGGAATAAAGTCGACAGCGATTACCGTCACCAACTTCTCCAGTCCATTGACACGACAGGTAACTTTAAAACTTATGGTGAAAAGAATATGGACGGCTATTTTACGATGTAACCGCATATATTTGCACCGAAACAGGCACTAGCATTAAACTAAACAGAACAAACACATGGATGTTTTTGCCGCTGAACTCCTGTTTCGAGTTTACGCACGATGTTAAAACTTAAGGTCAGGGGAGTTGTCGGCCATTTGATGACTGATCCTACGCATCAACAGAAAAACCGCCCCTTGCGCTTGTTTGTACGACGAAGCAGCACGCCTGTCACTCACCTAATATGGCGACACAGGGCTGCGTAATGAATCTTCTGTTTGCTTCTTTCTTTTAATTATAATGCCTTTTCAACTTCAGCCTACTTCCGGCTTCATTTTTAAAGCATAACTTTGAGGTTGTAGGGCGGTGATTGTGTGTTGATCCCCTTCGAAGACTGTTAAATACCCTATTTTAATAGGTAAATGAGGTCTTTAGGTGTGAGATAGAAAGTCAGGCGTAGCATAAGCGAGATAAATCTACCGCCAGGCCAAATCCAACTGCGAGAATTATGGAATGCACAGTTGTGTTCGCCGGTCGCAAAAATCTAGAATTATCCTCAATAGTTTGATTTACCTCATGATGACATAAGTCCTCAACTCAATGTCTGCATCTTGCTGCAGATGCGGAAACTATGCATGAACGCCCTTCACGCGAATAAGTTGGTGACGACTCGGTAGAAGCAATAACACGTATTTTTAGAAATTTGCTACTTACCTAGTGTCCTTTAGTATATTATTTCCACATTTGTCTACGTACGTACAGCACAGGTTTTGCATCAAAAAAGGATGGGAGTACAAGACTGTTTTTTCGACTTCCCCGTACAGTCTCTCATTTTACTCTGTTATTCGTGAAGCTCCATAGTTTTGTACTGCTTCTTTCATAAGAGGTCACTCACGGTAAAACATAATACTAGTCAAAAGTTTGCAAAACTGTCGGACTGCTATTTTCTGTCCCCTTGTTGTCGGAAATAAAACCTGTCACTGACAGTTTTCCAGGCGTTATGTTTTAGGTATTCGGTTGCACAACTGAAACTCACATGAAAGCAGTACAAAAGAATTTTTAGGTTGTCAATAGCTGCTATATAACATTTTGTCCCGGTAGATGTTGAAAGCCGGATCCTCTAAGCGTACGCTTTACTAAAAACTTTCAGCGATGAGGAGAAAATGACCGGGAAAACTTGATCTTAATGCGCTCTGAACGTCATAATTAATTGTCATTGACTTTCCTGACCTAAGAAGCATTGTATGCAGGCGAAAACCATACGTTTATTATCATTGTTAACAGCTTGAATGGTAATGCGTCCGAAGGCGCTTGCAGCGCGGTCCCAGTCGTCGTTATTTTCTTCATCTATATTCAACGGTTAATAACCACCTTGTTCCTGAAAGCGCTAGAAAGACTGGAATGCAGACTACCTTCGGCCGATAGGAACGTTAAAATTACAAAAAAATAATTTATGCAACTTAGGACAAATTTCGGTTTATCGTTACTAAGTGCCAGATCCCGTCGCTATGTTATATTGACTATTTAAGGCACAAAACACTAAAAGGTACACAGTTTTAGAGATTTAAGTATAACTTCATTACTCAAGCGATGTCATCGAATTCCAAATGATATTATCCGATTTGCCAGGTCTGTCCTCGGCAGCTATTCGTTTGCGTAATTAAAATTGTTCGATCGAAACTGACTTATCTGCAGTGAGTTTCTGGTATTCTACATGTATGAGAGAAACCGTTTTCGAATAAAATCATCTGGTAATTCTAATGCTTATTTTCCTACCTCAGCATACTGAAGTGAAATGTTGAAAGGCGCTTGACGTCAGTTAACTTAGCCTTGACCTGACTTCCCCATCGGTAATAAGTACATCCTCAGTCCGCGCGTGAACGAATCTGCCTTATCGCTTAGTTCATCAGATGTGATTTCTTAGCGCATAAGGCCTCCCAAGCCGAAGACTATCCCGCGCACATAATAAGAACCGTAGGCAACAGTGGGGGGTGCGCGAGCCTGCCCTGGTCGGCCCTCGTCTATGCATAGGATACACGCGGCGCCAGCCACTTTGGCCAAGCCCAGCACCGAATGACTGATCAATTCGGACAATGGCTCGGCGCATAATAGAGGGAGGACAGAGTGAGGTCGAAGCTAGGGACCCCAAGGCTCTTCGGCGCACTGCTCAATATAACAAATCTGGCCAGCTTCTATCCACCTCAACACACTTGGTATCGTGTATTGGGAGGCTACAAACTGACAGGATAACTCGGTTTTTACAGGGCTGAAAGTCATACTCAGTCGCTTCTTCTAAATGTGGTCTCCATGGCGAGCCCGCTTGCATGAGATTCATGTTTATGTGAAATCTTGTTTCATCGTTAGCAGTCCAAGTTGTATGTGGCACGTGTGGACGGGCTTTTTAGCTCCACCAGCCACTGAACACGAACCTGCCTTCGGCCGTCCCGGTCTCCTCTTGCCATCGGGCCCAGGCGGATGCGGGCGGAGAGAATGCAGCAGATGCCACGTAAGTCACTTTCCTGCTGTGGAGCATACAGCAGACATCCTTGTTAGTGAATTTGGGGCGGTCGCAAGCATTTTAACCCAGATACTTGCTTCCGGCCAACGAGCTACGCCGAGCTCTAGGATATTCAAGATCGAATTAGTGAGTCAGTATTGTTCACCAGCTTAACGGCTTCTCACAATTGGTTCTGAACTATCATGGAGCGACAACCTCTTAGGAAAACATTGCTCCAGAACTCATATGCCAAAACCAGACGCGGTGCAAGTGACCTATGAGCGACTGTGTTTGTAAGACAGCGACTGGTCCCCGTGTGTCAAAATTCAAACGTCATATTTTCATTTGCGGTGTAGTAATTCTTACGGAAGCAAAGGACATCGAAGGCCGGCAGTTCGTTTAGTCCGACGCCTACGTCATCAAGTCTGTAGAATACATGTCCAAAATATCGGTCAGTACCATCTGAGTGGCTGATGGTCCACAAAGAAACTAAGGTTCCGATGCAACCAAGTTCAGATTGCATAATACTGGTCTTGGAAAGTACGCCAATTCGGAAATGTTGTGCATTGCAGTTTTCGAACGACTTTAAATTTGCAGCATCAGTAATCTAAGAGATTACCAGTAGAATTCCGTGAGTGAAGTGAAATTTTACCTTGGCTCGCCGCAAGTTGCACAGGAGAGGATCAACTCACTTCAGTGACTGGCCAGTGAAAGAGTCAGGCCGTCATTTAAGCACCCATAAAATTCGGCAGATTTGGTGATTCTCTAGAGGAGCTGCTGTCTCTGCCTCTTGAAATGTGAATGCAAGAACATATTTCCTGCGCGATTTTAAGGACAAATGCAAGCGACATGTCAAGGCCAATTGAGGATTTATCTTCTTCCTCAGCGCATATGTGCAAATCCTCGCTCAAATCCCGTCCACCTCGTGGAACTGCCGTTATGATTGACGAATGCGCATCTCAGGTCTCTAAAACCGGCTAAGGCTCCTGTAGGCTGTAGTTTTCAGTGTGAAACCGCAGCTTTATCGTTCTCAAATCTAAAATGACGATGCGACAAGTCGCTGGCATTACTGTGCCTCTCTCCAACAGCGAAACTAGGACTGCCAGTCAGCATCAAGTGAGAAAGTTAAAACATTACTACCTCAACTAACGCAGATGGACATTCAGCGACCCAGTTGCATTATGGAACATTCTGGCCCTATGGTGCCTTGGAACTTCATTTTACAGCATTCGCGAGTAATCGCAAAGCGACAAGTCAGTGCTTTTTGTAACCTAATCGGTGAACATCCCTTTCACGTTAGTCGCAATTTACGGCATATGAACAAGTGTGTTACTTGACGCGAGAAAATACTACTTACCACTTAGTGGCCAAAAAGGACCAGGATTGGAGTCCAGACTGGCTAGCTAGCGGAGGGCAGCTAGTAAGCCGAATAAGGAGTCCGAACTCTAGCGGCCTAACCTTTGCGGTGGGTGTCCTTCTAGGACAACTAGGGAGTCGCAACAGCAGACGCATGGTGAGATGTCGGAGGATTCCGTCAAAAGGGATCCAATACTCCCAAAAGGTTCGTAATGTAGACGCACATTGCAAGTCAGGATAAAGGGTGTTGGACACCCCAACGTGCACCGTAAGGCCGGAAACATTCGGACTGCAAACGTTGTCCGGTTAATTTGGACGTGGCGACCGCAGTGGACGAACCGCTGTGTGTGTCGCTGTACGTCAATGCTTCTTTGTATATATATTTTCAGACTGAAGAGGAACCGACTAAGATAGTTACCTGCCCATCCTCACTTCCTTCTTCCATTCACTCACGAATTAGAGGATTTAGGCTTGGTAATACGTTGGCCATATTTGGATCATTCTTAGTTTACACAGCAAAGTGGCTGTTATTTTAAGTTAACCTATATACTAACTATACTCGGCAGCAACTTTTGCAGCGTCCGGCGGGGCAATAGTTACCTAGAGTATAATGGAAACACAGTCAAAGTATGCGCGCAGATCACTCCACAACAAAACAATTGGCAAGTGGTTGATAAAATGGAGCGTGGGCCGTCCTACCCCCTTGCTGCCAGTGATGAAACCCAGCCCAGCATAGACAGAGGGGTCTCTGGTCGTAAAAACAACAGTGACATTGAGTGGTGGTTGATTAACTCCCTAATGTGAAGGGGGAGGTGTGGAGTCGCTCTTGGGTGTAACACATATACCGGAAGCAATCGTACAAAGGACCGGAATCCTAGCTGCCGCATCCTGTTCTAGGCACGCTATATGTTTGCTATCGTGACATACAACCGGAAGATCAAAAAAGTAGAGACCTTCAGAGGGAGGGACGTATTCTGGTTCGGACTTATCAAATAGAGACTTCTGGTCAACACTTTAATGAACGGACATCCCCGAACACAGCTCCAATTGTATGACGCTCGATTTGTTTGCTCATTATGTCTGCCACGTGAATTCCAGGTACCAACTGAGGGTGAGAAGCGAACTACTGATTCATTGTGGTCCATGCCTCCCCCCTGTCTTCGTTGACAGTGGCAATAACTGGTTACGCTGGCGGTCCTTTTTCTTAACTGTACCCAGTCGAATAGATACTCTGTGCCTTATGGGACACAGACAAGTTTATGCTGAGGCTGACTGAGTGAACGGTTGACATCCAGGCTTTGCTTACCGTCTTGACGTGTGATAGTCGTCTCGGCCCACAACCTTAACGGACTCAGACTTGGAGGTATGTCCTGTCTGCGTGGTATGAATCACCACCACCCCTGACTTCGAATCTATTTTCAAAATTGTCGGCTTATGTTTGTGCACTAATCTTCGCAGCATTTGACTGCCTTTTTCGACACTGCTCTTCTCCGCAGTCGACTTCCAACCGTTTGAAATGGAAACTTTTGGCAGCATTACTTGCTAGTGAAATGTTGAGTCAGACCTGTGAACGACTCCCAGCCTGAATGGCACGAAATACTTAGCTCTGGCGTCACAGACAGCTCTCACTTACGAGATGTACTGGCCTCACTGGGGAGCTTGGTCTCCTCACTCCGATCCCTTCAGAACAGTCGGATCCTCCCAACAAATACTCATTGGTACTCGTTGACTACAAGGAATCCTACAAGGTGCTTTTACGCCTGATGCGTGGCCTTATTAGACCGATTTCCCTCTCCATCGTATACCGTGCGTACATAGCCTTGTTTATACTGCAACGGGCGGCTGTTGGTTTAACTTGGTGTTTTCTGATGGATAATCGGCTGGCCGTTGTCAACAGTTGGCCATCGGGTTTGTGGTAGATGTTTGAAAATCAACGCGGCATAAACTGAGGATTATAAACAAAACTCCCCAACCTCAGAAATGGGCGTGTCGAGGTGCGATATGTCGACGACATGAGGATTCCCGTAGTAAAAGTCAGGGAGGCAGCCAGTAAGGCAGTCTTTGCTGTGACCGGGAAGGCGCTAGCAGCGCAGACGGAGGTGGCGCCAGCAAAAGTTCAACTAATCCAAAAGTTTGACTGTTACTGTTGCCAACCCCCTCGCGAGGTGCGCGCGCGTGCGTGCGTGAGTCTGACCTGTATGAGGTTGTGGCCACTCACTACGCACCAAAGTCTCGACCGACTCCACAATGTCGGCAAGTCGAAGGTTGTCACACGCGTGGCTGGCAGTCGACTGGTGGGGGCTTTCGGTGGCTGTCGCCGTGCTTGCAGATTTTGTTCATAATGCTTAATTTAGAATGTAATTTCGATTATTTACAGATCAAAGCAAATGGAGCGTCTGGCCTTTATTCGAATTTGTTTGTCTCATTGTCTCGCCCGCAAACGATAAAAACCATTTTTTTAAAGTTTATTATTACCGCCGATGAAAAGTGGTAATTATACGCGAATATAAAACAAGGGAAAGAACCGCTAGGCTTCATAACGCAAGCAAAACCTCTGACAAAACCTGATCTTCATCTGCGCAAGGGGATGCTGCGCGTCTGGTGGGATATGGAGGGATCTATCAACTACAAAATTATCTGAAAGAAACCAGATAATTAGTCCAGAGCTTCACAGTCAACAATTTCGCCGTTTAGATAAAACAATCCAACAAAACGCCCAAATCATCGAGATGGTGTCATTTCTGCGGCCTGACAACGCCAGGCATCAAGCCGCAAAATTCACCAAAAATTTCACTGAAGAGTTTGACTGGAAGGTTCTCTCGCATATGTCACGTTTCCCGGACCCTGTTCCATCGGATTATAATTTTTTGGGGCCGCTCAGAAAAAATTTGATCGGTGTTTCCTTAGGTAACGGCACGGATATTCAAAATTGGATCGATGACGGCTCTGAGTCGGAACCCACCGATTTATTCAAGCGCGGAATTGAAAACTCCCCGTACGTTGGCAGAAGGTTGAGACCGATGAAGGGAAATGCATAATTGATTAATTCTGTGAATGATATACGTGAATATGATAAGATTTTGAACACTTGAAAAGTACACGAGCTTATGGGACAACCCACTTGACACACAGTATTAACCATGAGAACCGAATTATCCCGCCAGTGACAAACCTCCCAAGTTACTACTTTAGCACATCGTAATAGGCTTAAGCGTGTATGATTTCTTATGGTAAGGAATGCGATGAGCTGCCATCGGAATTGCTTCCCCAGCGTCGACGACACTCTCTTCGCTTTCTAGTGTACCAGCCGATTGTCCTAACATGTCCGCCAGCTGGCAATGAAATTGGACGCAGTGACTGAAAGAGGTAAAACAGTCTGCCTGCGCGTGCCAAACACCACTCGGTCATCAGCTAATTTACCAGGACGCACCAAAATCATGTATCCCGCCTACTTGCGATGTGCTTGCCATAGCATTTGAAGTTGCGCCGGCCATAACGGGGACGGCAAAGCGGTTCACATGCTTGCTGCCTGAAAGAAGTTTGGTTGTTATGAAATGAAGCGCGCGACGTAGAGGGGGCTCATATATGGCCTATTATGTAAGCGGGTAGGATGAGGCGTGATAATGGCGCCCAGAGTGCGCTTTATCGAGGCATTGCATGCGGACGCATACGGTCAAATAGTCAAATGCGATGACCAAATCTCTCTGGATCGTAATAGCGGATGATTCTGGTACGACGGGCGTATAATAGGGCTCCTGAGACTGGAAGGATGGTTTGAGTGAGATTGATTCGCAAGTGTCCGACCAGGTCGGTGCGTGACACAGATGTGCGGCGACAGTGAGGACAAGATGTAACTGCGGCCAGTGAGCTGACGCTGTGACAATGCTATTGTTGTCGGCGCTTGTAATGGTGGTGGTGGTGGTGGTGGTGGTGGTGGTGGTGGTGGTGGTGGTGGTGGTGGTGGTGGTGGTGGCAATTCTGACAGTAAGGAGGTTTTAAGGTATAGAAGGCCGTTTTGGAGCGATGAAATTGTGATGGATTCCGCTGTCATGCGTACGCATTTGGTCAATCAGACCCATTCTACGTCTGAATTCCCTGAGGCATTGTAAGCTGACGAGGGTTGTGTAACGAGGACACAGTTATTGGCTCGCCGGCCTCTGCGCTGTGGATTAGCAAGTGACCGACTAGGCCTATGAGAGATGAGGAAGTGTGGCTACAATGGGGACAGACTGAGATCGAATCCACCTTGCTCATGGTATGCGCAATAGCCGCGATATTTTGCTGGATGGTAGGCGTGTCCCTACTGGTGAGGCTGGTGGTGACGGGGGTGGTAGTTGTGTGTCGTGGGATAAGAGACGGCCTGGTCTTGTTATCATTGCACTGGGGCATTAGATGCCCAATGAGGCAGATTTCTGCCCGAAACGCCCATTAACAAGGTGGACACCATGGCAGGGTTTGGATACATGCGTAGGTCCATGGCATTTGAGTCTTACGAGTCCCTATATTAGCCTTGACACCGGCTATTCGGTTGACTTTGAAGATGGCCACTCCAGTCTTTACGTCAGTGCACTATGCCCTTCAATTTGCAAGGAGGTTCTCCCAGGTCTCCGCGTTGATTTACAGATGCTTCAGGGGAACCTCCAAGGTGTCTTTGTTATGAACCTTTCGTCCGCTTTGTCTGCAACCACCCGTGGTGAGGTCACTATTGAAGAGCCCCTCAGGCAAGCGTTCGTCGTCCATCCTAACGACGCGGCCACTCCATCGAAGTTGTCTCTGCCTCAGCATAGCGTAGACACTGAGGACGCCGGTCTTTTCCAGATTCTCAGTATATGGGATGTTTTCCCGCCACTTCACCTTCAGCATTCTTCGGAGGCGACTAAGGCGAAAATGGCCAAAACTGTTTGCTTGTTTCCGATACACAGTCCACGTCTTCACCTTGAACAAGAGAACTTCAGATGGGCAGCCCTGTACATCCTCAGTTTTGTGCTGGGTAGGATGCCGCGATGGTTTCAGATGGAATATTCCAGTTAGCTGAAGGCTTGGCTTATTTTGGAAATCCGACTTATGATTTGTTCGTCAATCTTGATGTTTCGTGAGATTTTATTCTAAAGGCACGTGAATTTCTTCACTGCTATGAGATGAGTTCCAGGAACATATGCGGTTCAGCTTAGTTAGCATTTGGCCTTGGTTGGTGCAGGAGCACAGTCTTCTACGTGCTGATGGTCAGGACGAAGTTAGAGCCGCCGGAAGAGGAGAGATCGATTCTCCGTGGATGTACCTTTCAGTTGTGGTGTTTGGCGCCTAGTCGTAAGCGAACGAGAGGTCGTTAACGGTGGCCCTACATACTCTCGAAGGCGCATTCAGTCGACCAGCAATAAACGGCTTCCCGTCTCTAGTCAATCTCCTGCCACTCTTCACAGCGGGCGTCCATCATTGTGACGGATCACTTTAAGCTGAATAGGGTAGAAGGGAGCAAACAAACCTGACTCATTCCAATGGCTACCGCAAACGTTTCAGAGGTTGCCTCGTTGCCCACGACGTGAGCCATTACCCCACTATGAAGGCATCTTATTTTTGCGTAAATCGTCCAGTGTACCAGGATTTCATCATGATTTTCCAGAGTTCATCGCGATCCAACGTGTCAAATTTTTTTGACAGATCGATGAGATTAATGTAAAGGTCTGTCCTCCTTTCCTAGCGCTGTTGCTGGAGTTGGTGGTCTGCGAAGACATTATGGGTGGTTCCTTAGTGTTGTGGAATTCTTACTGCGTTTCTAGAAGAAGTTCCTGCTTCAGATGCTTTGTTTATGATGCTGAGGTGAGAGATGCCTCTGTGGTTATCACATAGGCAACTGCAACTACGTTGGAGCAGTCATCTCATGAGAATGGAGGACACACGACTGGTAGGGACCCAAAACTGATGACCCGAACCCCTCGCAGCTGAACCATACGCCGACGGAATATCAGTAAAACACCTGTCTTGGCTTTTAGATAGAGCCTGTGTTGTCAAGTATGATATATCGTGCCATCTCGATATGTACTACTGGCTGCCTGTTGGCAGTTTCTGAAGATTACGCGCTGATTCCGCGGTGGCCGATGGACTTCATTCATATCAAACTTCAGTCTGATCATATAAATCTAAAATAGACTGATTTACTCCATATAAGCGATAAGTTTCTGAGGAAATTAAAAAGCTGCAAGCTCTAAACTGGGTCAAAACGCAAAATAGAAGGCTGATACCTTGTCTTGCGATTACAGAAGATTAGCGAAAGATGTTCCCACTTAAAGATGAATATGTCAGACAGCTGCTTAAACAGCATGAGCCTGTTGGCAGAGCTTTAGGCCCAATCAGCAACTGAAACTGAGTCCAGACGTCATGTCTTTCCTGCCCAGACTTTGAATATAACTTGACTGACGACCATCAGAAACAGTTATTCCAGCTCCTGTTGTCTTTTTCTGGTAATCCGCCTTGTTCACTAGACTGTTGTAGTGTCAGTTGTACAGACTGCTGGTAATAGCGTTTGCTGTCTACCACCGAAGACTGCACGCTCAGCACATGAGCAAAGCGGAGACATGCAACGGAGGATGGGCCTCCTCGACGCCGCATGCGCCAACTTCGGCCTGACTATCAACACGGACAAAACAGTGGTCATGTACCAACTGTCACCCAACTCGCAGCACCGCACTCCTACTCTAATCACTGTCGATACCCACCAAATAAAAACCGCGCACAATTTTACTTATCTCGGAGGCACACTTTCCAACAACACCAGAATATTGGGAGCATTTTTTCCCGGGTATGAATTGAAAACAGGCATGTACGGCAGAATTTATTGGGGCCAATAAATTTCGTGACGGCTTTTCAACTGCAGCCCGTCTCTGCATAGCATACGTAACGAATGGAAGCGCACAGCAGTATGAATTTGTACAAAATGTCACTGCATAAGAGCAAGGTCAAGGTTCAAGACAATGAATAATCAAATAAAGACGCTCCCATAAGCATTATATAGGAAAGAGGGAGACGGAATGTTAACAACAAATCACAGTCACGAGTAGATCGAGGCGTGAAGGTTACCAGGGCAATTGCAGATTGATCACGTGGTCTAACTACCTGCACAGGTCTGGTTTGTCCCTCCGTATGTAAGCTACCTCCAAGTAACGCAAGGTTCGAGTTGTATGCGCTCGGACAAGTACTCGAAAATATGTTTTAGGGTCGATAACATGACCGCTATCTAACAAGTGTTTCGTTATAGACGAACGGGGGGTTTTGTTTTTCTGTTTGAAAAGCCAATTAGGCAAATGCTCAGCGGCCCTGGTTGCCAATTGCCTTTGCGTTTGCCCAATGTACTTACATCCGCAAGTGCATGTGAATTCATACACGCAATTTGAGGTGGCGTGGATTGGCAAGGCATCCTTTGCCCGGTTAATTGGAAGGCTTTTTGTGGAACTGATGAAGATAAGTTCTGCTGCGTTGTACGTTCTTTCTATAGTGCAACGCAAGCGTCGCTTGATTGTGTTTGGGACGTTGTCACCCTTAAAGTGTAGACATATTATAACGGGCTTCTTCGGAACGGGCTGTTTCGTCAACCTTGGCCGTAAATGGTTGCTGTACTTCTGAATGAAGCGTGCAGGATAACGACGATTAAGTAAGGCTTCTTTGATGCAGGCAGTTTCTGTACCTATGGTCTCCGTGGGGCAAACATTTCTCGCTCTTTGAAAAAGAGTGTGTACTAGATTTCGTTTCCATCGTATTGGCGCAAAGCTTTTAAAATGTAAGTATTGCCCTTTCCACGTAATATTATGGAAGACGGAGCGTCTTATTGAACCATTATCCTCTCTAAACATGAGGACGTCCTGGAAGGGTAACTTGTTAAACTGCTCCATTTCCATCGTAAATTTGATTTTCGGATGCAAATTATTCATCAGACAAAGTAGGTCGGGGGCGTCTTCCTTGTTGTCAACAATCGTGAATATATCATCCACGTATCTCCTGTATAATGTTGTCATGTTTAATTTTGATGACACCTTTTCTTCTAGGTGGCCAATAAAAACGTCGGCGAGGGTTGGCCCGAGTGGACTACCCACTGCGACTCCGCCAATTTGTCTGTAAAGTTCTCCATTAAACAGAAGTTGGACATCTTTGGTGCAAAGTACCAGCAGATCGCGTAGTATTTCGGGAGACAGTCGGGTTTCGGACGCATGGGCGCATATAACATCTATTATTTCATCCAATGGTACATTAGTAAATAATGATTCGACGTCTAAAGAGATCATGCACTTGTCGGAGATGTTCTGGTCCTTAATTTCTTCAATGAAATGAAGACTGTCTTTTATCGTGTCGGTGCAAAACAATTGTCGAATTGGCTCTATCTCTTTAGCAAGCCATTTTGCTAGTCTGTGTGTAGGTGAATTAGACATAGAAAGAATTGGCCGTAAAGGTGTGTCCTTTTTATGCGTTTTTGGTGGACCATATAGTCTGGGGATATGTGTGCCTCTCGGTTTTGGGAATAGTGCGGTTTTAGCATCAATCAGGTTTTTTTCCAGCAACTTTTGGACCTTTTTCCAGACGGAATCTTCCAATATCTTGGTTTCATCTTTTCCGGACGCCTCTAGACGAAATTTGCCCTAACCATCTAATATGCACGTCATTTTCCTCACGTAGTCCTTCTGGTTAAGAATAACAACTCCATGGCCTTTGTCAGGCTTAGAAATTATTATTTGTTCATGACCTTTCAATGCGGATAGGGCAGCTATGCGTTCATTGGTTAATTAAGTTAGTTGTGTTACAGGAGCTTTACGGAACTGATTAACAATGTCCACAAATTTTGCTTTCAGCTGGCCGACATCGTCAGTTGATCTGGATACTAGTAAGACAGTTGAGAATTCAAGTCTTCAAACTGAGCCTTAATTTCAACTGGGTTTAATCTCCTGTTTGGAATGCAAAAGTCCAGTCCTAGTGATAAAGTCTCTGATTGTAGCTGATTAAATTTGATGTCAGACGGATTAAGGATAGTTTAATCTGTATTCAGAGGGAAATAATCGTCCGTAGACTTTTTTGCACAAAGACTTCCTTAGTTTAAAACGATATGAGTCTCTTGTCGTCCTTTGTATGATACACGCATGTTTCATGAACATAAACCAGCAGAAATAACATTTCTTGTCAAGCATATGTTTTTTTTGGTCCAAACGAGATTTGAGATTTATTGGCCCCAATAAATTCTGCTGTACATGCCTGTTTTCAACACCAAAATGGATGATGAGTTTGCCCGCCGAATCTCCAAAGCCAGCCAAGCATTTGGTCGGGTGCAGAACTCCATGTAGAATCGTCACGGCTGCCAAATGAATACCAAACTGAAGATGTACAAGGCCGTCGTCCTGACGACACTTCTATATGCCAAGAATCTCAACCAATTCCACATCAGCTACTTTCGTAGAACACATAAATTGAGGTAGCAAGACAGGGTCCCCGACTTGGAATTCCTGGAACGGACCGGAATCCTCGGCTTTCGCGCCATGTTGAAGCAACTGCAACTACGTTGACGCGGTCACCTCATGGGAATGGAAGACACACGACTACCGAAACAAATCTTCTATGGTTATGCCGCCTCCAGTACTCGATGACCGGGAGGACCAAAACGACGCTACAAGGGCACACTGAAGAGTTCTCTTAAACGATTTCATAGCAATTCAGAGACCTGGGAGGATCTCGTCCAGGACAGACCGGCCTGGCAAAGATAAGCGAAGATCGGCACTGCCATCTACGAACCCATTCGGACGGCTGCCACCAAAGCCACACGGGAGGCTCGCAAATCACAAGTGCCTGGCCTCCTCGATGCCAACCGCCCACCGCTTCCAAACATGCTCACGCTGCCAACGCGCATTCCGCGTACGAATCGGCCCCGTTGGACACCTTTGGACCCCATGCGCCATCAACCCGACAAAGCCGCGCCAACCGCCACCCCCGTCACCGCCGACTACCATCAACTGACACCATCCGCCCTGTCCCAACCCCTACATCGGCTGCAGCGACCATCATCACCACCGCCACGTCTTCAGGCACTTCCTACCCTCGATAGGACGACGTCTGATGTCTCATCACCTTCTACCATCACCACCAGAACTCTCACATCTAGCGATGTGGACTCGGTTCCAACCTGTTCCCTTTGTGATCGAACATTCACTTCACACATCGGCCTCGTCGGTCACTCTCGAATCCATCGCCTGGAGCACCAATCTACCTTTGCGGCACCCGACTCAACTGCCCTTACCCCTCTCATGGGCTTATTAGATCACATGCGCATTCACGAAAATCTGCGGTAGACAACCGTCGGCTGCATCACACATCCCTCACCAACAACCGTATCAAACAATATCACTTCATGCACTCGATTGCCACATTCCACGCAAGTGTGAAGTGTGCTTCTCGGCTCAGTCTCCATGCGACTCCTCTGCATTCGAGTCTGAGACTATCACGGTGCGCCATCGCCGTGGCTTGGAAGGCCACCAACTGACGCCTCAACTCATTAATGAGCACATCAAGCTAGTCATGCTCCAAACTTGGACGTAGTCCAGCAAATCCCATTGCCGCGAGCGAGGGGGCATCCATATCGCCTTCTCCCACATCGGAAGGAGGAGGAGTGTGTTGATCAGGAGAAGATCATGTTATGCACAGTAACATGATCTTCTCCTGATGAACACCCTCCTCCTCCTTCCGATGTGGGAGAAGGCGATATGGATGCCCCCTCGCTCGCGGCAATGGGATTTGCTGGACTACGTCCAAGTTTGGAGCATGACTAGCTTGATGTGCTCATTAATGAGTCATTGCTGTTTTAATTGCCGACCTCATGGCGACCTAACAGTCCCTCCCAGGTAGCGTTGGCTATGCCAACGTGGGCATTGGGGTCAACAAGGCTAATCAATACGCCCGCATTCGGCACATTAAATAAGTGGGCGTGAAGGTCATCATAGAACTTATCCTTCACGTCATCGAGTTCGGTCATTTAGGGGGCACAGGCGCTGACGCTGTGAAATTTCTTCCTGCAGAATACCAGTCCAGTAGTCACGAGACGGTCACCGACGCTCTGTGGCAAACGGGACAGCCGTCTCACGGCCTCGTTCCTGATGGAGAAAACGATTCAGGTTTCTTGTCACTCTTCCCTTGGACGTCTGTTCTAGATGGTGTATCCGGCACCCATCTCTTCCAGTTGGCCCTGTTCAGAAAAGTGGGCCTTACTGAGAGCCACAATGTCTACTTTCTAATGGACCAGTTGGCGGACAACCAGCGTAGTCCTCCTTTCCGGATGGTTTGCCATCGAATTATCTATAAGGAAACGAACATTTCAGGCTGTCAGGATGACAATTCTTATCAAAGAAGACGGGGCGATCACCGGGAGGGGTTTGTTAGCGGTCTGACGTTTCGAGTAGTCGCTTCGTGTACCCACCCTCAGAGACCGGGAGGTCATGCGCACAGCTCTTCTTGCATGGCGCAATTTGATGCATGACCCGCCAATGCCCGCCTGTTGACGGCCCCGATTGTCCCACGCCGTGACTATTCCCCGTTAAGAGGTTTCGTAAAGTCAGATAGGAGGGAGGCAAATTGATGTGACGGTTGAAGGAGCAGTCGACGCACATCCAGGCTTCTTGCACCTGCCTTGTTGTATGATCATCGCCCCGGTCCACGATCTCAACGGCGTCAAAGTTGAAGATGTGCCCCATTTGCGCAGCATGGGTTGCTACCGCCGACTGGGAATCGCATTCTCACTAGTACTGATGACAATTCTCAGCCTGGCAGCCGGTGGGGAGGCACGGGAATGGGAAGGGGGTTTGTTGTTTGTTGCCGTATTTCCACCGCATTTTTTGGGTCTACAGGCTATGGTCAGATTGCTGACGGTGTGCTTTGCCAGCAGTTTTAGAGTGCGGTTTCCAACTCTCTCCCTCGCGAAGAAGTAGGCAGTGACACTCCTAAAGAGGACTGCTGAGTCATTCCAGACGACTACCGAACACCACTATGGATCAAGACTTTTGTTTAGCGAGAAGACACCCGAATTATTTTGGGCAATTTACAGGATTGCGTGTCGTCCCTTCCGTAGGACTTTTTTGTTTGTAGCCGGGGAGGGAGTTTCGCGATTCGGTCGGGGATTACCGCGAGTGAATTCACACAAGCCAGGCATCGTCACCTGGTTTAGCCTGCCAACGAAAGCGGTTACCGAAGTGTGGCCGTTGTAGTGACATTTAAGTCCGTTTTGTTTTAATTAGTTACAATACGCTTGTTAAATAACTTGACACAACTTTGAAGGAAACAAAGAACTAGCACGTGCATTTTTACCTGCTGACGACTTTGTTCTTATTTACTAGTTTGTAACTGTTGGGATACTTCTATCTTCGTTTTCCGGACAGCCTACTTACTGTGCCCAACTAATGGGTTTATCACTTACATCGTCTTGATGAGCACGACTTCTCGACGACAAAGGTGAGAGCTGGGGACTGGGACGGGGCAAAGCAGAAATATCCACCATTTATGCGTTTTGCAGGGACTGTCAGTGTACCACTTATAGATACTCCTTACTACCACAGTCGCGCCTGTGCTACCAGGCCTAGTTTGAGTCGCCATGCCACACTTTCGTGCATATGCGTCAGTGTAAGTTTGTACAAAGCTCACCCAAACGCATCGTTGAAGCTGGGGCGGCTGTACAACTACGACCTTGGTCCCCATCCACGGCACCCCGCACACCCCATCATCGAAGTAAGTGGGCTATGAAACTGATCAAGGTACGTGCGCAAATATCGGGCCTTTAAGCAAACAGAGCAATCTTGCAATAACAGGGGTTGCTTACACAGGAGATGTGCTAACTCATGAAATGTTAACCGAAATTCTGAAATGCGTTTTTGACTCGAAAAGATTACTTAAGTGGGATGACGGCTTTTGAATTAACTTCTTTCCGGTCGCCTGCAAACTACACTCTATAAATAATGACTGATTAATTTGCATGAATTTTTCACATTGATTTTCAAAGCCCTTATAAATTCAAATATATTTCGTAGAAAACATGCTAATAAATATTCCTTTTTTGCCACTGTGGTAAAAGATTAGGTATTCCTTAAATTTTACACTTGAAGGGAGGATATTATTTGGTTTTAAAAGACCTTTCCATTTCACGAACATTGTTGAACCCGACCTGCCGTTACACTCGCATTCAGGGTTTCCAGACTACAAGTTGTATATTTCCCATGCACTGATAACCAAACATTTCTCTACGGTATTAAAAGGCGACTATGCGGGGTTCATATGATTCATCAGTGGATTTCAGCCATATTGTGAACTTTACAAGCAACTTCAGTAAACGCAGAGACAAGAGGTTTTATCATCCGGTATTTAACCTTCTTAAAATTTCCCATAATATTCAAACTGAATTATACCCTTCCTTCAAGTACAAAATTTAAGGTAAACGTGATTTTCTACCAAATTAACAAAAGAAAAAATATTCATGTCGTGTTTTCCATGAGATATATCTGAATTTATATGAACATCGAAAATCAACGAGAACAATTCATGCTAATTAAGAAGTCATTTTTTGCAGGGAAGTTTTGAAGGCGGCCGGAAAAAAGTCCATTAAAAAGCCGGCATCCTGAAGTAACTGAATTATCCTGGGATTATGCTGCACCAGGACTAAGAAATCTTTTCGAGTCGAAAACACATTTCAGAATTTCGGTTAAAATTTCATGAGTCAGCACATCTACTGAGTGCCTGAAGTGAGGCTCTTCGTGCAATAAGGCTACAGCCTAGAGAATAATTTCTTATTGGTTTTAAATGCCTCATAAATGCAGGCGTAAAGTTCTAGAAATCTCAATTCGCGCACATTGTCTGGCGAAAATTACTGCTATTTTTATTTCGAATCCTCACTTATGGCGGATTGTATTAGGTCGTCAAGTCACCATCAGCCTCTTTTGATGAATATTGCACTGTGAGCTATGTTTTATAGGTTTATCCTTTTCTAACTACCATGCTGAACGTCTGTGGTTATCATATTGGATCCATTTCTCATCACACGTTACAATTCGATTTAAAAGGGATAATTTTTGACGAGGAAGCAACACCATGAGGACTTCCAAACGTTGCTATTTCTGCTTTTGATTCAATTCATGTGGAACTTACACATCTAACTTCTTCACTTTACTGACTTCAGCTAGGTGAAGTAGTATTGTTTGCTCGTTAACACCAAACATTAACGATAATCCATGCGCGCTTTGCGATGGATCCTACTCGACGAAGACTTTAAATTTGCCATCGTTCACTTTCGATTCTGGCCAACCACGCGGCTAATTCTGAGGTAAACTTTACCAGAACGAGATCTCGCAGAGTAAAATATATCCTTATTATTCTGAGTTGTCCGCAATGCTGTATTTCCAGGTAAGGTCCCACCTTTCATAATTGTATGGATTTTAACGTCCCATTTCTAAACAAGAATAATAGAAAATTTTTTTCAGATTATTAAAGCGTAAAATGATTTAGAGAGGGGAAATATGCGTGCACATCTCTTGCACATTCCACTTCCGTAGAGTACATCACTGTCGTCTATGTTGACTTCGAGCAAATCTGATTGTTTAAAGCTCTCATGCCTCGTACTTGGTGTTCGATTGGTTGAATATGAATTTTCAACGGGATGTACCCTAGCGCCTTTAAGTAATTGTCCGATCTTGGTCTGTCATATGAATCTATACATATGCATATATTTGCATCCCAAGAAGCACAATTCGAAGAAAAATGATTCCTTTGAGAAAATGAACAAACTTTATATCGTAAACTTTCGACGCTGGTCCCCGAAGTCGTCGTCAGACGTGTAGAAAGTGTGAAAAACAGTCAAAACTTAAGCATGCCCGAAAAATCGATATTGTTTTGTCAGTGATGAGGATGGTTCGATGCTGTGGGCTGACGTCACGTTTTGATTGGCTGTCACCTGTTCCATTTTTCTTTGAGATATTTGTGCATGGCGTCCAGATCTATGTGCCGATTTATGCATGAATCATCAGGGTGAATGACCTCCAGAAATTTTCGGGCTTTTTATATCGGCAGAAACCGACAATGCGCGCTTTATCCCAAGCAAATGTATGCCTAGTTTCTAGTGTGCATAGCGACTTGGGAAAAATGGTCTCGCCTCTTCACTGCCAATTGGCGTTCATGTAGGCGGGTGGAGGAGGATTTCCCCGTTTGCCTATCTAAAAAGGCCGAGTTTCTTGAAGCCACCTACTCCGATGTGTTATGCACAAATAGGCATATCGAGTTAGATGCCACGTACAAAATCTCAGGGAAAGGTGGGAAACAAAGGTCAATCAATACAGACTGACGCACACGACGGCCGCTCACACGCTGAACCACCAAGCGAATATTGATTTCTCATCGCGTTTGAAATGTTAATTGTTTTTGCACATTCACTCGAGTCTGACGACAACACGCGGAACCGACGTCGAAAATTTACTCATTAAAGTTTTCTCCTTTTCCCTATGAACGACTTTGCCTTCAAAATATATATAGCAGCGAGGAGGGACGACAAAGAATGCGGGTAGATTGATACAGTACTGTTTCCGACTTATTCTGCCTTCATTCAGCCAATCATAACCCTGACCAGCAGCTGGGACCAGAAACACGAACATGCGCACAGACGAACGTGGCGCAGTTTGTCCAACACTGGGGTCTATCAGATTAGTTGGCCGGCTTCGGTCTAGTAATTGGTTGTCTATTCGTGACCTTTGCCACTCACAAGCAGCTTGTATGCTCGTGAAGCCAACAGATCGGTGTGCGCCCAATCCTTATATATATATATATATATATATATATCAGAGGGGAGACGACAGAGTCTGGGGGTAGATTGATACAGCACTGTTTCGGGCTTGTTTGCCTTCATTCAGCCAATCATAACCCTGACCACCAGCTGGTACCGGAAACACAAACATGCGCTCAGACGCACCTGGCGCAGCTGGTCCACCACTGGGGTCTACCAGATGGGTCATAAGCACTTCATCGAACAGAATTTCATCAGTGCCTCGCCACCTGCCATTCTCTGTCGCTGCAGATCGGGTATTTATTCACTCAGGAATGGGCGCACACCGATCCATTGGCTTCCCGAAGCAAACAAGCTTCGTATGGGCGATAGGGGTCACGAACAGGCAACCACCTACCAGGCCGAAGTCGGCCAAGCTATGATAGCAGAGGGGAGACGACAGAGTCTGGGGGTAGATTGATGGATCGGTGTGCGCTCATTCCTGAGTGAATAAATACCCGATCTGCAGCGACAGAGAATGGCAGGTGGCGAGGCACTGATGAACTTCTGTTCGATGAAGTGCTTATGACCCATCTGGTAGACCCCAGTGGTGGACCAGCTGCGCCAGGTGCGTCTGAGCGCATGTTTGTGTTTCCGGTACCAGCTGGTGGTCAGGGTTATGATTGGCTGAATGAAGGCAAATAAGCCCGAAACAGTGCTGTATCAATCTACCCCCAGACTCTGTCGTCTCCCCTCTGCTATCATAGCTTGGCCGACTTCGGCCTGGTAGGTGGTTGCCTGTTCGTGACCCCTATCGCCCATACGAAGCTTGTTTGCTTCGGGAAGCCAATGGATCGGTGTGCGCCCATTCCTGAGTGAATATATATATATATATATATATATATATAAAGGCAGTATGATATTACCGACAAAGACAAGGGAGACTGGAATGGCCATTTCTGGCTTACTAGCCGTCGTCAGCCAGCCATACCCAAGCCCGAAGTGTGGAACACCCGAGCCTCGAACTCGCGACCTGTTGGTTTAGAAGTCAACGCCTCTACTCACCGGGCCACGAGCCCGTTGCCTTGTCGGTTTTCGATCGGGAATATACAGTGGTAGGGGGCGCTCACCGATCGTGCATACGGAACTCACTCGTTCCGTTTTGCCATTCCGGTCTCCCTTGTCTTTGTCGGTAATATCATACTGCCTATATATATCATGCGCCGCTGTGCGGCTGGTGGTTGGGCTCGAGAGAGAGCCCTTAAGGCAAAACGGAACGAGTGAGTTCCGTATGCACGATCGGTGAGCGCCCCCTACCACTATATATATATATAGGCAGAATGATATTACCGACAAAGACAACATACCATACAACATACAACATACCGACAACATATATATATCCATATATATATATATATATATATCTTATGACAGTGGGCGCTCGCCGATCAGGTTACGGAACATGCTCGTTCCGTTGTGCCTTGGGGCTCATACTAGAACCCTCGCGGGCAGTCGCACAGCGACTAGTAGTAGACATAGATGAGATAATATCTGATCGGCGAGCGCCCATTGTCATAATTAATATTCCCGATCACAACCGACATGACAACGGGCCCGTGGCTCAATGGTAGAGCATCAAACTCCATGACCAAAGATCCCGGGTTCGAATCTCAAGTGATCCACACTTGGGGTTGGGTATGACTGGCTGATGACGGCTAATAAGCCAGAAATGGCCATTCCGGTCTCCCTTGTCTTTGCGGGTATTATCTCACCTATGTCTACTACTAGTCGGTGTGCGGCTGCCTGCGAGGGTTATAGTATGAGCCCCAAGGCACAACGGAACGAGTATGTTCCTTACCCTGATCGGCGAGCGCCCAGTGTCATAATATATATGTATATATATGGATATATATATATATATATATATATTTTCATGCAAACTAAAGGCGACACGTTAAGTGGAATTTGGGACGACCAGGAGGATAAATGAATACATGCTGTCCTATTTTATACTAGGTTACAGCTCCTGGCTTCTGTTTATTTTTTTTAAGATCAGAATACACCGTGGTTAAAGAGTTTGTGACCGTTAGAACATTCCTCTTTCTTCCACAACCACTTCTAATGTGGTGTAATGGCTACTGTGCTAATCATACGATCATGTTTCCCCAAATAAATTTTAACCATACAAAGGCTTTAGGTCGCTTTCTTGTCTTACTAGTGCACAGTGACCGTACGCAGATGGATAGGAAGTCGCGAAATCTCATGACGTCATTGAATCCTTCATGTTTCTCATCCTTCGCCTTGTTTAAATACTATGACAGACATTTTGTTAGGCTGCAAGTAAAAATTGCGCGAGGACAGGCCACACGACCACTAGCGATTGTCAAACTCGTTTAACGGCAAACAATGAAACATGTTCATAGCACGGCTGTGAACGAAGAGGTTGCATGTCGGATCGTTCGAATCAACACATGCAGTACGTAGAGTTTGACGTTATGACATTTTAGGTGACCTACAGCGACCGACTTGTGCACGCCGTTAGCTAAAATTTTTAATTTGTGGACGTGGGAACAGTGTCAGGGGGTAGAGACTGAATACTAAAAAGTATGTAAAATGTTTAAGTAGCCAGTGCCTTATACGAGACCTGTCTCGGTCTAGCACCCCCACCAGAATACTCTGAAGTATAGGTTCCGTCGCAAATCACTTATTTTTTACTATTGATTGCGTTAGTTAAGCCAGATTTTTAAATAGTCACAGGCATGTCGGTTGAAATAACATTACCGGACACCAACAAGCTTCTCTAAAGGCCTACGCCAACGGATACTAGCAACGGCCGAGGCAGCGGCTATACGGCTAACGAATCCAGTGCTATGCTGTCAGAAAACGTTGACATAAGCGCTCTCTATCATGGCCAACGCCAACTTCAAGTGGTGAAATTTCGCTCCAAATCCCTAATTACTGTGATGGCTACTCCGTGTACTCAATCCAAGGACATCACCCAAAGACTCTCTGAACCCCCTCCCCTAGTCCTGAGGACTAAAACCCGCCGAACTCTTCACGCGGGCGGCGTAGGTAAGATGAGTGTCAATGACTTAATAGACCTTGAGGCACCTATAAACACTGTTAGTATTGCATGTTTTCATTCCTCTATGTAACTGTATTGGCCTGACGAAGAATTACCGAAAACACGTGTTTGCCAACTTGAATTTTCAAGTGTAACATGGGAATATTTGGGGAAATTACCGAGACAGCCAACAGTTCAGTTCTGTGATAGAGGTATTTGGGATATTTACAGCATTCAGCCAAAGAAACTCGATCACCGAGAGAAGAATCTCATTCGCCGGACGTTTGGAATGTAATCTCGGGTTCATCATCAGAGACAGCAATAAATAATGATAGGGGACGCGCAGGAGCTGCGGTACTTACATGCAGTGGCTACGCAATCGCCCACCTGTCGAACTTCGCGGTTCCGACGTTCATCGCCGCACCCACTACGGGCTTTCGTGTGGGCCGGTTAAGCAATCGTTGCACCGAGCACGAACATTATGATTAGTGCAAGAGCTGCTATTTGTAATAATTATGTGGTTGTGTGCAAACTACATCCTGTGAATACTGTACTCCTTGTAGCCATTATCTTCTTTATTTTTGTCCCACTGACTAGATATCCTCCTTTTCAGTTGAATTTCTCCGCAGGCTGCGCTTTGCAGTCAGGGCCGTGACACAGCACTCATAAGTGCGTGGTCAGAACTATCGCTTTTACCGGTATCGAAATTATAAATGGTGCGAAAGTCTGATATGGGACTCGGACAAGTGCGCAATCGACTTGAGTTCACTTGTGGCAATCTTAGTTAAATGCACTTGTGTTATGAGGTCAGTTGTAATGAAGATCAAGTGGGTAGGCGTGACGAAATTCAAAAATCCCCTTACCACTAGGGTAACGGTTTTTCCAGTGCTTAGTGATCAAAGCGTCGGCCGTCGGTATCGTATTTCCCTCCACAACAACAATGTCGTGCTTTGGGACGAGCGCGCTACTTTTGTGCGTACTTCCGCCTACCACCACTGCAAAACGTCCGCCCACACTGCAATTACCCTGACGATGAAAATATAACAAAGGGGCGGGGTTTCCAGGCAGAATGATCTATCGCTGTCTGGTGCTTTGGTACTGCACAAACCGTGGACTTGAAAGCACAATTCGTAGAGGCAGGCTACGCTCACAGCGTAATCCGTTAATGCCGGATGGACAAGCTCTGCGTTTCCGGTACAAACGATCCCCAAGTTTAGAGAAACACAAATCTTCAGTTAGTATCCGTCTCACTGTAAAAGGTCCTGGAGTTAAAAGGTTTCAAATGACGGAAGTGTATAATTATCGCGGTTGCAGAGATTGCTAAAGGTCCAGTTCCTTGGTCATCAAGTCGACTTAAGAGGAAATATTCCGCCCTCATGGTATGGGATTCAAGAAGTGGTTTGGTGGCGGTTCATGATGACCATATGTAACCCACTCATCGGCCCCTGTTGCATTTTATAAAGCAATAATTACTAACAAACTAATGAGTTCCAATGACTGGCAACAAGCCGCTAACGATTCGCGGTTGCTCATTACTCAAACGCGGGAGTCTGCCCAACTAACATCTAATGCTTGCTGGCGGTTGCCCAAGTATAGGCCAGCGACGAACTCACAAAACAGAGACCAACCGCAGCTCCCGTTTATCTGTTTAGCGTCATCAAACGTTCCGCCGACTAATCTAGGGAGCTTTCTCTTGTCGTGCTTACTATTCTTTTAATGCACATCAATGGCAACTTTCCTCGACAAAACGGTGTTTGAAGTTTCTAAGAGTCGGGGTTTCAATCAGAGTTCCTTACTTCGAGGATAACGATATGGACAGCACTATGGAATAACTAAAGGACGTTCTGCCATCCGCGAAAGATCCGGGGTGTCGATAGCGGCAGTTAATAAGTGAATGCCTATAATCTCTGTCGGTAAAGTTTCTCGATATCCATCTTGACAGTTCGCTTCCTTGACCTAACTTGACGTGTCCTCGCCGAGGCCAAAACACTTTTAGGGTAAGTAAATAGATTTTTGCGAATGTAATTATGAAAAAGGAGTTCCTCGTCTTTCCTTGTCTTAGGTGGTGAGCCCTCAGACGCCACTGTTTAAAAATGTGGGCAAAATCTGTGAAGTCTTCACGAACAGTCGATTATTTCGCTCAAGTTTTCCGTTGCGGAAGTTTCCCTACCCGATGCCTCGACAGACACTGCGATCTCGAACCGGCAACTGAAACTACCTACCTATCAGACACAAGCTTCTCATAATGCACCACTTTCATGGACATAAACTGCCGTTTGCACTCGATCCGGTCTGCCAGTTGTTACAAGCTGACTTGTACCGTTTGAGCAGAAGCTAGATTTGCCCACGCAGCATATTCGATGGAAGTGCATTTGGACCAGGTTCATGAAGTACAAGGTGATATATTTTTCCCCTTGTATCAGACGCGTATTTAACACCAGAAGTTCAGCTGTCCGAAAAATCAAACGCATGTCACATGAACATGGGACTGAGGACGGGGGAACGAACAAAGTCTCCATTGCTACTAACTACTGACAGTAACTACACGTTGACAGCTCCTGCGACTGCAAATTCAACCTGTCTCGATCAGTGGCATCAACCTTTAGATCATCATAAACAAAGGCAACTCCACTTGAAAAATGAGTAAGAAGCACATCTTTTTGAGAAATACTGGTTGCGCTTTTATCAAAGAACTGTGTTGTGGGACGGGAGAATTCAATGAGCATGCCGTATCGACCGTCTCTCAACCTTCGGCTAAAAATGGTAGAGACAAGTAGCAGTCTAGGGGACTGTGCTTGGGGAATTGTGCAAGGCAAGGCTCTGATAGGTCTGTCAAATAGTTTACCTGAAACCACCCATAAGGCGAAGCGCTCCCTCTGATTATAAGGAGTGGAAGGCATTAATAGTAGCATCAGTTGTTGTATTTGCCAAGCAAACGAAAGACAAGTATTAGGAAGGCTTCATACACCACAAAAAGTAAACAGTAGCGGTACAAAGAGGAGATAAAAGTAAGATAGGATGACACAAGCCCAAGAATAAACGGGAATAGTTCGAATTTACATCGGGTAAAATAGTCGCATGGAAGTGGGTTCTCTACCTTAACCTGAATGAACACTAAAATTAGGCACATACCAGGGAAATTGGTTGGAGGAGAGAGGGGATGGCATAGTTAAGAGAGGACGGACACCGTTGCTACTGTCATGACATCAGTTCGGCCGGGGCAGGCGTGCTTTGCCGGACGCACTTCATAGACGACAGTAAAGAAGGGGGCGTGATCGGAGGCCACTAGAAACCTCAGGGAGGAGTGCTTCCGTGGCCCATATAGCGTCCCTGAGCCTGGTGAAGAACCAGTCTCGGGGACGATCTAACCTCATCCACCACCAAAGCAAGGAGGAGGAGCAGGAGCCGCTGTATAAAGGAAAACTCGAAAACTTAGGATATAGACAGTCTTCACATTGTTAGGAAGGGATTGTGCCAGTTAACTCCCGAGTTCTATGCTATCCTGACTTCGGATGCAGTGAGCCAATACTCGGTTCAGCAAAAGCCTACAACTGCGTGTGCTCTTAAGATAAAGTGGGATTATCAAAATAGTCCAGGCCCGTCAGTGTAACAGCATGAAGGTTTTTGGTCCCCAGACGACGAAACCCTCCTCTCAGACCAGATACGATTAAAGAACTCTGGATCCGACGTCACCGAGAACACGAGGCGGTCGTCGTGTAATTGCGTATAATTTTTGAGAAGTCGATCTCTTAGTAAAAAGGAGATAGTGAAAAAACGAAGACAAAACGATTAATTTTCAACAGCAACAGGTATTTAGGCCGATGAAGAACCCCCAATATATCACCTTTTTGTGAACGGGGTTTTCAGCCGAACAAACGGGCGGTCTCTCATAAGGTTTAGTAACAAAATTCGTAAATGCTGTCACTAGTATTGTGCGAATAAAGGATGACTTGCAAGCACAGTCTTATTGTACGTCTAACACGTCGAAGAGGTAGGTTCAGCGTTTAAAACTCCGAGAAACTTGCACCGTTGTTATTAATGCGTATGATAGGAGTTCAAAAGGCCTTTGGAAGGTTTCTAATTTGTTTTGCACAAACATACTATTAGTGCTGTATAAGTACACAATATCGCGTTATCATAAATATATGACAACGGGATCAGGGCACGCAAGCCAATGGAAGCCCGACCGCACACCAGTCAGTAAAATTGAGGATAACAGGCTGTTCCCCCATGAAGACCTATTAACAACCATGACAGCACCAGGAGGCAGTTCAGAGGAAGAAAACAAGAGGAAAAGGAAGAAGAACAAGAAGAGGAAGAGGAACAAGAAGTTTATTAGCCTGCCATTTCGGACCCTCACTCGAACCCATCATCAGTGACAGAGTCAGATAAGGGTAGTGGATGGAATGTTTCAAAGCTAACGCCAACACTCTTAAAAGCACTACTCCCTACGTTAAACTTTGTTTAATCAAAATAATGACTAATAACCGAGTTTTTGAAAAACTGCGACGGCTTAAAGGGCTAGCATTTAGCGAACGTGTAAAGATGTAAATTTAGTAGCCAAACACCCAGAATATAGGAGAAACACGCCCTGGTCGCTTATTATCGAACGTATTCAAAAGCGGACAGTTGGATGAAAGGCCCCACTTACTACCCCAGTTCTTTTGATGCATTTCACCGGCTTGGAATCTATCCGTTACCTACAGACGAGATATTCAATAGGTAAAATCAAACGACCACGTGACCTGTAACGGCCTCTCTCCATGACGGCGACAAACCGGAATTCTCACCGGTGGTAAACAGACCAAGCCCTTCCCAGGTCTAACAGTCCGAGAGGTAGTCAGTTACAAAAAAGGCTGTCGTAACGTCTGACATTTGAGGATGAATTCTTAAATGCAGTCAAGTAGGAACTACGTTACATCATTGAAAGGACTGATAATGGAAATGCTTTGACCGTGAACACAACCTCCAGTGGGATTACGAATGCAAGTGTGTTCTATGTCCAGGATGACCATCAGCACACAAATAACATAATTACATGCCAGCAAGGCTTCCGACGTCGGAAAAGATCCGTTTCCCTATTGGCTAGTGCCTCTAGCCAGCAAACAAACTTTCTGAGATCTCGCCTTTGTTCCCAAGGCTCCAACACTGCATTACACGGAGACGTCGACTGGCTTACCTGAACCATGTTAACTATACTGCCCTGACAGCATCAAGCTATGACAATCAGGTAAACGAAGTGGATAGATCGGTCGGTTTATCCATCGACGCTGCAACAATCGGTGTTTTAGACCTGCAATTCCGATCAGAAGGAACCCCTCGCGATTAGCCACCCTTAGCTTGAAGTAGTAGGCAGTTCAAATAACTCTCGGGGATGTTACTGCCAAATGGACTGAGTAAAAGCAATATCGAGACTCTCAAGTGTTCATTAGTTGGTCGAGATATCTTCATCGGAAAAAAGGTCCGAGCTAACTAAGCATCTAGCCGGTCAGTGTTGGATGGTTGTCAGCTCTGAACTGGAAGTGTGGAAGACGGGCGAAATCTAGAGATGTCTGACCACCGTTGACAAAAAGGTACATCGACTTCACTTCGAACGAGAGAGTCTGCGCGTACCGGGGCAAAATTGTAGACATTTCAGGCCATCAAAGAAAGGCGGGTAAGGTAATTTGGTAGTGTTTACTGTCGTCCACTCCAAGTTCAGTGATGCTGCCCTTGGATGTCGATGCCTACCTAGAGGCGGCGAAGAAGTCAACTCAAAGCCTAACTCAACACAGTCAACCAAGACAAGGATGTGATGTTTGGGTATTTGAAATCCGGCCTTCGCAGCTGGACAGAAGTGGATCGAGGTCTCCTGATCCGCCGCTGCAGATCGTCAAGAGTGGAGAAATTCGATGCTGAATATTATCGAGACGGACTAAATCAGGCATGCTCACAGTCGTACCGAGTATATTACAGGTACGTAAAGGGAGCATATACTTAGAAAGTTAAATCTTACTCAGGCGAATACGTAGATTCCGTTGTCTTTCATGGCTGCTCAGGTAGCAGTTGAAAAATGAAGGTGGACGTTTTCGAGGTCAATAAATTCTGCCGTCTCCCGAGTGCACGTTCACTTTTAAATTACTATCTGTAATTTATTCTGCCAGAAACGTATTCGGGGAATCAGAACTAACTGGTGTGGGCACTCCGCTGTTGCCTAATGAAATCATTGCCAGATGTTGGGGCGCGCGTTGCCAGTTTCAATGCCAATAGGCGGTTTTTTCAAGCAGGCCCGTTTACAGAAGTGAACAATTTTAATCAAAGAAGCGTTTAGCACTTTAGTGGTCATGGCATTTCCTCCCAGTTGTAACGTTTCACTGGAAAATTTGAGGCCTTCTAAGAACACAGGAGTCTGGCACTTCCTCTGCATCTTAAGGACGAAACTGCCGACTTGGTAGAATTTCAAGACAAAGGAACTGAGAAACGTAATCTAAAATGTTGTGAGGGTGGTACGCGGCAATGCTGTAGCTAAGCCACCAGAAGAAGGAACAAGGTACTGTAATTCTGCGACAACCCTACAACACAGGCACCGACGCGCATATTTTCACATACACGAATTTCCCATAAGAAAGCGAAGTGTCCTCTTTTGCATTTGACGCCTGGCCTTCTGTCTTTAAGTAGCTGCAGGAATTGACTTTTTACTAGCATATGGAGAGTAATAAAAGCGCCCAACATAACACCTGACAGATAGACATTCGTGCTGAGAACTCAATGCCAAATTCAACGCAAAGACTGATGATGTCCCTGATGAGAACCATCCCCCTGGCTGTAGGAAGATAATAGTCACCTTGGCCAAACTGAATTCAAAAGACATTAAGCCAACCATGGAAAGAACCTAACTCACCAGGACGGTTACCACCGCGTCGAATGTTTGATTGATTGCTAAGCAAATGAATAGTGGTGACTGGTACTCATTTTTTATAACTTACCTGTTACTCCTGTTGCCTTGTGGCTGTCTACCACCTCTTGAGGCAATCAACTAGTCAAGCGGAGGATCAAAAAGTTCACAAACTTACATTGAGGGGGAGCAGTGTGCTAAAGCTAGAACAGAGAGGGGACTAATTAGAAAGATGACAGCTTACAAGAGCAGCACTACGTCAAAAAGTCCTCCAATGGTCCGAGCGACGTAGCTTAAACTCCAAGGTTCATTTTCTACCAGGCGCCCTAAAAGTCGAAAAGCAAACGTTGACTGAGTGCTACGGGAAAAAACGCACTTACTGACTTGTCTCATAAAAATATGTGAGGGACATAGTGACAACTATAGATATCGCTTTTAGTAAACGTTGATTTATGATTTTCCTCCACAACAGTGAACAAAAACCTAAGAAGTGGACGATACGCAACGCTGAAGGCGGCCCCGGATAATTTGAGTCGTCATCTAACTAAGCAAAAATCATGACAGACGGTGACGTTCGGCAGACGCCCGATGATGCATGAACTGTTCTTGCGGAAGGCCCACATACGTCCTCGCTGAGGAGGGGGGAGTTAAATGTGACTTTAAAACGTCACCAAAACATAACTTCGGCAAACTAACCGTGGCTTGTTGACGAAAACAATACCGTCGGAGAAGGACGTGAAACAACAACCCCTGTTTCTCGTGCATGCTCACAGTTCGTAAAATTGGTCCTACTAACTCTGGCAGTCTGGAATGCTAGTGCACTTTTATTAAACTCGACGGCCAACCCATCGGAAATGAGGACAGTCCTGGTTGTCCGTACAGTGGCTCGCAAGAAAGTCCGGTTCAGAGACACACGCTTCTACAAGAAAACAACTGGAGGGACAGGTTCGGACGTTACGGGCAGAGTATCAGGACGCCGGCGTTACCCCTACCATCAAAAACGACGTCATAAGATGGCTGCTTTGCTTCGCAAGAGACTCAACGGTCTTCTGAAGACCATGGGACTGCTTTTCCGCAAAAAGAAATTCGACACCATAATCAACGCCTAAGCTCCTTCTTTGCCAAGTCTCAAAGACGAGGATGACATAATCAACGAAGATCGCTACTCCCTGCATAGAGCTGTGCCGAGGACAAAAGCAATAGTTCCCTTCTACTATGGACCTGCCAGACCACAGCCTCCTCCTCATCAGCGCATTCCACTCCATGCCAAAGAGGAGACAATATAGATACATCGTTGCTAGCGCTCCTGATAAATCCTGAACTATGCTCTCGTAGGAAGGCATAGCAAGTGTAATCGGCTAGCGACCAAGATATTGTGTAATGAGACAATTAGACAAACCACTACATCGTCTAAAAGAAAAAATAGGGTGGAACACCAACCTTGTGAACTTCAGCAATGTACGCAAAAATCCGTTAAATTACATACTATTCTCCTAGATGCACTGGAATGCGGATGGACCATAGTCATAACGTTAGTTTCAAACTGGGACAATTGCATATACCGAAAGAAAACCATGTCGTGGACACAATCAAAGCAATTCAACAATTGTCCAACGTCCAAACATTAAGGGCCGACTCAACTACATCCCAAATTCGCAAATATGACGACCCTCAACTCACGATCAATTTCCTCCACTAGCCCAGGAGATATGACAACAAGAAAACCCCACACGACTCCAAACAAACGACCACCCTCAACTTTTAGCAACGCAGAGGAAACCGCAAAGCCTACGACGACCGCAGAGGGAACTCTCCTCTCAGCACTGCTGGCCAGATATTTGCTCATCGCCTGAACGAGCGTCTGCAGCAGGAACTCCTTCCAGAGGCACAATGAGGATTCCGGAAACGACGTCGAACTGTAGACGTGATTTTTTCTGCCTTCCAACTGTAGGAAAAGTACCTAGAAACACGGATCAGCCTCTACACCAACTCCGAAAACCTGACAAGAGCCTTCGTTACAGCTATTCACGGTTGACTGTGGGATATAGGGCTAATGGTCAGAAGTACGGGGCAATTTACACAGATGACATGACATCTGCGTGATGGGATGGTGGTGCGCGTCACAGACAACGCGTCAGTCCCAAAGGATTTCACAGCAAAAAATGGGACAAGACAAGACTGTGTATCCACTCACGCCCTCTTCAGCCTCATGCTCTCCATCCTGTTGGTGAATGCCCACAGTGGGCGACTGCCTTGAATCGGCGTCGATTGCCCACTCGACGGTCAAGTAATCAGCGTTCAACGCATGCAGGTACTTCCAAGAATCCCCAAAGCCAATATTTACGGTCCCTTATTTGCGAATGACTGTGCGCCAAATACAATCACAAGAGCAGACGTGCAACGGAATGTGGACTGCCAAAACTGACAACCAGCACGGAGATGACAGTAGTACTGCATCAACTGGCGTCAAATGACGGTTAAATTATTCCATGGCAGGTTTCAACGGGACACAAATCACCGTGAACAAACCCGCGCAACTGGCGTCCATTATTTCATGAAAAGCCAACATAAACAACGACATTGTATGCCAGATCTCCAAAATCAGCCAGGTATGTGGCAGGCTGCAATGTTTCGTCTAGAATCACCACAACATTCCCCTCAACAAGAGACTGAGAAGGTACTGGGCTGCTGACCTGACTATGCCCTTGTGCGGGGTGGATACATTGACTGTGTGCAAAAGCAAAGCAAGAAAGCCAGACTATCTGTGCCTCGATTGCCTCCAAAGAACTCTGAAGGTGAAGGTGAGGAGAGGGTTTCGGACCTGCGAGGAGCCGGCTTTTTAAGTACCTACGTCATGTTTGGGCAGATGCAACTCCGTTGGGCGGACAGATCGTCAGAAGAAGCACTTGGTGAATGGGTCTTTTGTGGCCGAAACTGCTTACCTTGGACATGCACCTCACAATCGGAATCGGGAACTTGCAGGGTCGAGTAGGCTGCTTAATTATAATGCCTAGGGCTGCGTACTACAGAAATGTTCCTGAAGGGGGGACAGTCTGTCTGGCGGTTTTGCCAGCGCGCATGCATTGGTACAGCCCGATTAATAGCGCAGTGACTGCCGTCTAAGTCAAGGTGAGTAGCGACTACTCTGTTGCTCACCACTTGGTCATCCTTGCATTGACTATTAGACGTCTGGCCGCACTTTATACTAGCACTGAGAATTTAATGCGGGACGCATACTATCATAGCAGCACCACTAATTTAATCTCTGGTAGTTCACTAGTACTTTTGTGCTAGTAAAGCGCACACTTTAAATTTATGCTGGGGCATACGCCTACATGTCACTCGTATCCCAAACCCGATTCCCAGGTGATCGACTTGCGAGCAAATAAACTCATAAACTAAACAAATTCAATATAAATAGAACAAGTGGTTTGAAAGATAAATTGACTTGCCTCCCGCTACATAAGGCATCTTGATGTGTTACGGCGGGCTACTATCCATATAGTGACGCATGATCTCCAAGACCCCAAGTACCTCGGATTTTCTAAGAGAGGATAAAGGTTGAAAACTCTGGACCCTCGAGCTTGAAACCAAGGCAGTAAACTCCCGAGTATATGATGCTTATTTTTACGGAGTGAAATTAAGGCCAACCACGGCCGTTTTTGTGGGTATTAAAGGAACGTGTGGAGTAAAGATGGACAACAAGTGGGACGGAAGGTGAAAACAACTTAACGAATTCCTGTAACAACTTGACCGTGGGGTCTGCGATTCCAAAATATGTGGACGACAAAAAATATTAACAAAACTATGAACTGGAAGATAGCAATTGAGCAGGAGAAGGCATCGGGAGTGTAAAAATCCAGAAAAATCAAATGTGAAAATAAGCTAATCAAATAGTTAGAAAATGGTCATCTGGTTTTCTATAGCCACTGTAGTCTACAAGATAATATCAATCCAATGCCATCATAAACGGCAAGCTCCGCAAATGGATAAAGCTGGAACATGCTGAAAGCGAGTTACATAATTAACAAGTACGTTTAGGCTGCCAATAAATTCCGAGTAACTCTGAGTCACTGCCTCATTTTACTACTCGCCTCGGTGGATTCGCGTCGTCCCGCGGGGCCTTGTAGCTCCAATGGCTAGAACGTTGGCTGTACAAAAGTCTTCCCCTGCTGCATGGGTTCGAATCTCATCGAGGCGCGAGTTTTCCACAATTGGGTCAATATGAATTGTTCAAAATCTGCCAAAATATCCATGAATTACCTTAGCCAGGTAGTCATCTGGTGGATTCTAGGTGAATTACTTAGGAAACCTTGCCTGGGCTGTGAAATTACTATATCAAATTTGGTGTATTCCAGGCGTTGCAGAAGGTTGGGCGGGTAAATTGACCCAAATGGGATTGAGCTCGCGTCGCGCGACGACTGTATTAAGCCTTCCATTTACTGCGTGCGTTCGAATCCCACCGATGCGCCTAGTTTTTTTACCGTCGGGTCAATATGAGGAATCCAAATTAACTCCTTGTGCAACCTCTTTCGCTGACCGGTAATCGTCTAAACACAAATAACCTAACGATTGGCTTCGTAATCAAGAAGCTTTAACAGTTTGCAAGGATGGACACGGAGATTAATAATATTGAGAACGTGAAAGGAACATTAGGGTGTCATCAGTAGCTGTGAGTTCCACATATTTCGCAGCACTCTACGCGGCAACCCCTCAAGATGTCCCCAAGAACACCTCTGCTATCATTTTTACCTCAGTAATCACGATGGCGACGAGGCGATCATTACAATCGATGAGTAATTTTCCGATGTCTCGTCGCGTCCACTATCGATATTTCGACCCCTTTGACGACGGCGATGACTACCGCCAACATCCCGACCCCACGAACACTGAGAACACTCCCCACGTCCTGGCATCCAAAACCATCAAAATGGTTCCTTTCACAAGTTACGTGAACTCAATCCCAGCTTACCCCCGTTGCCATCGTACTTGCACATTGCACATTGGCCTGGTCGGCTGCTTACAAAGATATCGCATTAACACCGATGAGCCGGTGCCTTGGGACCCTTTATACATGAGACAAACGCACATCACCTCTGCGCGATGTACCAGGACACTTAGGCACCGCAGGGGGTTTCGTGGTCAGACGCGCACTCACGACAGCGGAATTCATCGCGAAGCCGACACGCCAAACCCCCGCCGCCTATTCGAAAACCCCTCGCCATCAACGTCGCCGCCACTAACACCATCACCACCAAATCAGTGACTTACAAATTATCCTCTCCGTACTGATAGTGCGGTCAACAGCGCCAGTGTTAACGAGTCAAGGGCAAAGAGCAAAACACCAAAACGGACAAAGAACACAATTTGTGAATAACGTTAATATAAGGTCGCGGATGTCCACAACGCTGGGATAGTAACGACGCAGCCTCTTGTTTCTGTAGATGGCAATCGAAGAGAACCATCGACCTCTTTCAGCCATTCCGTGTGTAGAACAAGGCCCTTGGTTGAAAGTGAAGAGCCAAAGTCGTGGCAAAGTGCAGTGGGTAAGCAACACAACAATAGTACGAAGTCTAAAGCAACCCTGGTGGATCTTCTGGGACCTTTAGTTGGCAATGCGGTCTGAGTTAGAACAACGGAACCCTTCGATCGCCAGAATGGCGAAGTCGTATATGGCCTATCGGAATCGAATGCTCATACCCCGAACAAGAGGATTTCTGCTGACCTTGATATGTTTTAACATCTGCTGAGCAATATGCTTAATCCGGATGAAAACGTGACCATTCGTTCAGTCTTCAGGGTCGGCAAAAAAGGTGGGCAGTTCGAAATGAGCGACCGCGGACTATTAAAATTCTTGTTGGCCGTAAAGAAGAGGCTAGTTTACTTCTGTCCAAGAAAAACGGTATTCGAAATTCTCACAAGGTTTTTCAGCCGGGGTACTCTCCAGCGGAAAGTCTGGAACGCCACGAGTTAGTAATGGACCTCAATATGAGACTTGCAGCTGGAGAGAACAACTTTTCTATTTGCAGGGGACAGGGGATACGACGGAGTGCGGCGTTGCTCAGGAACCAGTCGGTGATCATGATGGCAGCGGAAACGAAGTGCTGGCAAACTTGAGTCAAACCGGACTAAGCTCTATCGAGTATTGCAAACTGAAATTCTTCCATACTAATGCGCAGAGTCTGTTTCCCAAGCTCGACGAACTGAGAATAAAGGAATCCGATAAATCTCGGGGCGTTATATGAATCACAGAAACGTTGCTATCACAGAACGTTGGTTATATCCGGGTAGCATTAACAGGATACCAACTGTTTAGGAGAGACTGGAGGGATCGCCAGGGCGGAGGAGTTGCCATTTATGCTAAGGCCGACTAAGTCAGTCAGTCAGTCAGTGTCTTTGAGGGTAATAGGTTTACGCCTTTGAACTCCCTATTTGTACATAAAAAATCGATAAACAAGCAAAAATGTGAAGAAATTACAGCATTAAGTGAATGCATACATTGATTCACATATGTCACTAGTCACATGGTTAAAAAGTCACATAGTC